>CAUDMG010000285.1:0-17500 GCA_958450375.1 Homarus gammarus
GGCATCTTAAAATTTGTTTTAGTAATGAACTTGATCAGGACGGAAAGATCTAAAATTCACCTCAATTTGTCGCTGCCTTTCTTGGGGACTGGGAATAGGCGAGACATGAAACATTTCTCCGATTGCAACAGTTCTATTACACCTCTGTTTAACAGTTGAATTACAAATTCTGTGAGTAACGGGGTTGGTTTCTGACCCCTCTTTGGTAACACTAAGGAGGGTGCCTCAACCAAGTCCATGTGAAGCCCCCTTTGATTGTCCTGTAAGCCCGTATGGAAGAAGTCCACCTGTTTTCCCAACCCCCTAGATGACCCAGCTGTCTGGCTTCATTGGGAGGGAGTGGTCGCTGAAGTGGTGGAATAAGGTCTCCTTCCACTTCTGAACAAACGGCCACCCCTACCACGTCTTGAATTGTTTCCTCCTCTAAAGTTTCCTCTAGGTTGATAACTGAACCTAGCAGCTGGTCCTGTTCCCCTGTTAGACCTTCTTCTTTTAAATTTCCTAAAGGTCTTAGGACTCATGGGAACAGTAATATTAATAGCTTGCTCAACAGCTGATCTATACAGTACTTAACTAATGTTTGTTCATCAAACAAGGCAGGAGAAAGAGGGGAAGAAAGTAGCAATAAATAAGCACTACCACTTGAAGCATTATTAGTGGCTTGCTTCCTTAGCTGGGCTTTTAGTTTTAGGGCTTTCAACAACATTTCCATAAATGAGTTGTACAGGGAATATGGAATCCCTTGTATAGCAGCAGCAAAACATCTGTCTACTTCTGAGCTGTCCTCATAGTTTAGAAGAAACTTTGTCAGTAACTGACACATCATAATTGTAGATCAAATATCCACTGCCAACTTCTTAAATTTGAACTCTTCAAGCAACAGTGCAGAAGCAACTGGTTTCAAATTTATTTCATAACCTATAACAGCATATTTTGGAGCCGACAAATACTGGGAAAGTTCACATAAGGAGCTCTTTTTGTCATTGAATTGGAACTTCAAAAAACTAAACTTGTGAGCATTCCTATGTGCGGGAATGAATGTTGAGTCTTTCAAAATATTAGCCCAGACATCATCTATTTCAGAGATCATTTTTGGGCAAATATCAGGCCAAGAAATTGTAGTATCACCTTCTAAACACAATGAATGATTACCCACAGTTGCTTGGCCTTCCTGTCTCTTTGTAAGTGCTGAGAGATCAGGAAATTTAGAAACATTTTCATAAAATACCTTGAATAAGGAATCACAGACTCAGATGTGGTCGAAAACAAATGTTACCCAAGGCCTGTTTGGATCATCCTTACACTCAATGTTCTCCATCAGCTGCGTGGGAGTCGACAGCAGCCTGTTTCCACTCATAGTAACCAACACATTTGCCCCAGGTGGAAGTGGTTACCAAAATGGGGACAGGATGAAGTCAGTCTCAACAGGTTCTCCCTGCTCTGGTAACTGAACACTATAATTAGAGCCAACTTCCTCATCCTGATCCTGGAATCCACTAAAATCAGACTGACTAGGTAGAGGTTCTTGTAAACTTCCTACTGCCTCATTATTCATAATATCCAATAACCTACTTTTCTTAGCAGAAGTGGGTTGGTCTAATTGGGGATTAAGTCTGTTACCTATCACCCATAATTTTAAACTTTCTGCCAACTTTGGATCTTTCCAGTGTTTTACATTTAGAAATTTACTCTTCAAGGCCTTATCCATCTATTTTTAATTTGGATCTTCAATAGTTCTTTCTTATCTCCTTCAGCTTGATTAAATTTAAACAATTTATTATAACAAACTGCACAATTTAATGGTGAGAACAGGTTGTCCGAGACACAGCTGCTTTGAATTATGCAAGCCAAATGAGGATCTAACTTGGCAATCCAAGTGGCTCTACATCCTTGATAATTACATGTAGTATGGTCCCCTTGGGTCCTGGGTGAAACTACTACTACAGGTTGACAATCCTTTATCCGAAATCCTTGGGGCCAGAGGCATTTCGGATTTTGGAATTTTTGTGTTTTCAGAATGGTTACGTTTTTTTTTTTTTTTTAAATGTGTATTAGCCCACCAGGGCATAGATCACTGACCCACATTTTTTATTTACTATGAATAATTATTATTATTATAATTATTATTATTATAATTATTATTATTATAATTATTATTACTATTACTATTACATTTTCGCCCCCCAGGCCCCGATGTGGGTCAGTGATCTATGCCTGGGTGTGCTAATCCCTGTTAAATGCTACTGACATCCACATAAGCAGCACGGGCAGTTCCCAATGAGAGGTTCACGGCGCCATCAGCTCAATGAACAGGCTTTGTGTGAAATATAACAGAGTCTAGAACTGCTTTTAGTGCTCTTGTGGTATGGTTGGTAACGTTCCCTGGTCCCATGCATTAGGTCGAGGGTTCGAGTCCTGGCTGGTGAGGTCGTTGATTATATGTTCAAAGTCCGCGTGTTATATGGACTAAAAATGAAATATATATATATATATATATATATATATATATATATATATATATATATATATATATATATATATATTATATATATATATACACACACACACAGATAGACCCCGACTTACGACGGGGTTAGGGACCCAAATCCAGGTCGTAAGTCCGACATAGATAAATTATTTTTTTTTTTTTTTTTTTTTTTTTTTTTTTTTTTTTTTTAAATAAATAATGTACAATGAAATACAGTTCAGTAAAAGTAATGAATAATGAGGAATGGATACAGTACAGTGAAAGTAATAAATAATAAGGAATGGATACAGTGTGACAGCTAAATGCACATGGGGCCCCCATAATTTTCTAATTATACATGGAGACTACATTAACTGGAAACGTTTCGGTATAGAAAATGCGTCTCATTTGAAAAAAAAAAAAAAAAAAAAAAAATTTTTTTTTTTTTTTAATAAAAAATCTGCGTTTCGTAAGTCCCGACGGTCGTAAGTCGTAGCAGTCGTAAGTCGGGGTCTGTATGTATATGGAAGTAACACTTATTTACTTTTCATATATGTTTTGAATAATATTTACGAATGTAGAACGAAAATTCTATTCACCAATGGCGGTAAAGTCTGAAACATAAGGACAGCCAATGAATATTGTGCGAGTTTTTATTCAGATGACGAAGTCATCAGCTTCAACTCTGGCTGAAGCTGTAGGTTCAACTCTGGCTGAAGCTGTAGCTTTCCATAAAGCTGTTGCTGAAACTGTTACTGAACCTGAAGTTGATATTGAAGCTGCTTATGCTGCTGAATTTGATGGTGTAGCTGAAGTTGATGGCTTAAGCCTTCGTATAATAAAGCTCTCGAAAGAACCTTGCACAGCTGCTTTCTTTTCTCATTATACATTTTTATGTAGAGGTCATTTGCGTTTATTTAAATTTTAAGGCTTTGTTCTGTTAATGGATCCACTTCAGAAAATATGTTAATTGCTTGCTCCATATAATATCCACAGACCTCTCACCTTTTTCATATCGTTTTAACACATCTAGTTTCTCGGCTAAGCTTACACACTTTCTATTAGCTTTTGAAACAACAATACCATCACTTGCTCTCTCGCTCATGTTGAATAGGGATGCAAAAAATGCTGTAAGAAACCTGAGAAAGTTTTTCTCCAGTTCCTGTTCCAGATGCATGAAAACAAAAGGCCCGCCAAGCTCAGAGTGTTGTTTACCACTCATTAGCAAGGCAGCTTCTTTGCACAAGGCGCTCTTCATTTTTTGTTACAGTAAATTTTTATATATATTAAATATCGGGATTTAGTTATTATTTCCAGCTCCTCCCCGACTTACTACGGAGTTAGGGACCCAAATCCAGGTCGTAAGTCAAAATGGTCGTAAGCTCAGCAGGTAGTAGGTAGTAGACAGCTATCAAACAGAGAGGTACTACCGCCTGGGAAGATATTGGAAGCATAATGTGTTGTCTAATGGTAGACCCTGTTGCCAAATGCCAAATGGTTGCTGATCTGACTTTCTGCCTCATTTACACACAATTGCAGGGTCTCAATTGTTTCTCTTTCTATTGACAACACAACATACTGTACATAAAGCGTTTCTCACTATTGATTATTTTTTGTTTCTTTATTATCATTATTACAGTGTTGTTATTATTAGTATTGTTATTATTATTTTATTTTAACTTTTATTATAAATTATATTTACTATGAATTACTGTATTATTATTATTATTATTAAATTTTTGTCCCCCAGGCCCCGATGTGGGTCAGTGACCTGTGCCCTGGTGGGCTAATACCCGTAAAAAAAAAAAGTCGAAAATGCTTAAATAATACATAGAAAATCTAAAATGGGTGTCTCTTTTTCTTCTCAGCACCACAAAACTCTCACTTTTAAGCTTGCCAGCCATTTTAAAGTGAATTACAAATGAAAATATGTACTGTAATTTGAAAAAATTTTGGTACGACTGAGGCAGGTCGTAAGTGCGAGTGGTCGTAAGTCGAGTACAGTGAGTTCTGCTATAACGCGTGTTTTGACAACGCGAATTGGCTCTAACGCGATTTATGAATAGAGGAACGATATTTGTATAACGCGAACGCTTGTTTGCTGTAACGTGATTTTTGCTTCCTATTTCTCCAATTTTGTGGTATTAACTGTGAATATGGTAAAGAAGAATATCTCCAAGAAGCGTTCTGGTGATCGCATTTCCAGTGATGATCGTAAAAGAAAGGCTATAACCCTTGAAGAGAAGCTCGATGTTATCTACCTCAAAATCACCCTTCTCCCCCATCAAGTTATATTCATATTTTTTCAAGGTAAAGTGTTACATTTACTGTATGATTTCATTATTAGATATGAATTTAACATTTATTTAGACTGTGCTATCCTTTGTGTTAGGCTAACTACTAAATTTTTTTCGATTTCGAGTAGTAATCTGCACCTAACCCTATTTTCTCCCTGTTATTTCTATTACAGTTGGTCCTCATATTACGCGGTTAATGTAACCCGGAGGGTACCGCGGAAAGTGAGAAACGCGTAAAGTGAATAACATAACATATGGGATTAATTGAAATGGAGTCCGGGCTGATCCCCAAACTCCACTTTTTGACGACACACAACTATGTTGTAGTAAAAATATTATCTTAACTTTATGATGGCATGCGCACACAATTAATAATTAAGAGAAATATCAATAATATTAGGTTTTTTAACACTTACATCAGTAGAAAAGATGGCTGGGCACACGGGGATGGGGGTTGGTTCCGAGGCAGAGGGCAGATTATTGGCCCTCACCTGTATCACTTGTACCAATTGTATCACTATCCACCACAGAGGCTTGCAGGGCCTCTTTGTCAAACCCCCCAAAGTTCATATAAGTCCATATCCTCACTATAATTATCACTATCACTGACTTGGGCCGGCTGTAGTGGGTGGCGGGTGAAGAACTCGGTAATGTTTTGATGACTGGGCGACCTTGTGCGCACCATTTTCGCGCCTCTTACACAACATGGCGGATGGCGGGAGGTTTGGATCCAAAAATGGCGCGGCTTGCCAGCCGCTCTCCGCGTAATGGGGTTCACGACCGCGGATTGTGAAAATGTTAGGTTCTGGCAAGGCACCGCGTTAACGGTGAAACGCGGATTGTGGGACCGCGTAATAGGAGGACCAACTGTACGCTAATTTTTATAACACGATGTTTTACAAGAACACAACTATCGCGTTATAGCAGAACTGACTGTAGGTCGTAAGTCGGGAGTAGCTGTACAGTTGTACCCCGCTTTACGCGGTCAATTGAACCCACAGGGTACAGCGTTAAGTGAAAACTGCGTTAAGTGAACAACAGAACATATGGGATTAATTCCAATAGAGACTGGCCCGACCCCCAAACTCCAATTTTTGACGACACACAACTATGTTGTAGTAAAAATTTTATCTTAACTTTATGATGGTATGAACAAACAAGTAATATAGAAGAGGTTAGGTTAGGAAAAATAAAGGTTAAGTTAGGAAATATAAAGGTTAGGTTAGGAAAACCAAAAGTTATGTGTAACACTTACGTTAAAAGAAGAGATGGGTCGGCGTACGGGGATGGAGGCGGAGGGGAGGGAGGGAGGAGGAGGAGGGAGAGGCGAGGCAGGCGGGAGCGGGTGGCGGGTGGGGTGAATCTAAAATAGCGTCTCGAGCCGGACATTCTGCGTGTATATGGGTAGATGAACCGCGTTAAGTGAAAGTTCGGTTCTGGCGAGGCACCGCGTACAAGAGAAATCACGTTAAGTGAAACCACGTAAAGCGGGGTACAACTGTATATGAAAAAGTAATTTTATTTTATTTTTATTATAGTTTGGTCATAAATATGAATGAAATAAGGATGTAAACTGAAATGGGTCCTAAATTATCTAGGGTTTCAAATACGAAAAGTTGTTGGACGAATCATTGTTATCCGAGGTTTTACTGTAAATGCCAGGTAGCGACGTGTCCTCCTAATATTATGTATTGAGTAATTATTAGATGTTTTAATTGCCTGTATGTTGGCCTGGCGAGTTATTGCTAGGCATTTACATACCAAGGTATAAAGCTAGACGTCGCATTCTGGATTGAACAAAAATACTGTACAGTATAATACCTGTACAGTACATATATATGGGAAAAATAGGTACGGGTCCCGACTAATCTAAAAACAAGCAATAATGTGTGGGTTTATTCTTGTGCTTTACATAATTAAAAAAACATTATTGAATGTGTTATAACCCCCCCCCCCCCCCCCCCCCCCAAAAAAAAGATAAACTAAATAAAATAATACTACCTGTATTTGTATATACCAGTACTGTACTACATACAGACAGTACTGTATTACCTTACATTGGGCTTTCACCCATTTGTGTTGCTTGATTGTCTCAAGTATATCTTCAATTATCACAGGTTTGTGGTATCTCTTGGTGATGGTAGGGGGGTAGCAGAGGAATTGCCACTATGGTTGGATGCCATTGTATACAGATTGACTAAAGAATGGAACAAATACAGACAGATAAACAGAGAGCATTTCACTTGCACTGAAAAGAGTGAATGGAGCATAAGAAGACATGGAATGAGGAGAATGGGATGGAGGGAGGTAACATCATGTGCCTGGAGCAAGAGTACTGTTTGTTCCTGCGCACCTGCGGAGGTAAATAGCTGCCAACAGTTGACTCCCGGACCGTGCCTGATATGTGATTTGAATATTTATCTGACCAACATTCGGATAAGTAAATACAGTATCACATTTGGATAGCAAAAAAGGGGTGGAAGATAGAATATTCGGATAAGTGAATTTTCAGGGCCTATAGGTTGGGTCTATTTAAATAGAACCATAGGGAGTAATAGAAACTATAAAGTCAAGGTACATTTACAGTTCACTACTCTTATGTTGGACATGTTGGCTATTATTGTCAGTCAACTTTCATAGTCTGGTTATCCATTAATGCTGTACAGTACTGTAAGTTACCTCCTATAATTTTATAAGTGCAGAAACCAAATTACTGAAGCCCTTTCTCAAATTACTGCATATACTGTACCTATACCTTTGAGTACAGTGTCAGTAGATAACCAAATTATGAAAATGGATTGAAAATACAAGTAATATCAGAAAAGTAACTTGACTTCCCAGTTTCTATTACTCTCTGGTTTCCTTTAAATGGATCATTTTGTTGTTTGCATATACAGTGGTCCCTCAGTTAACGAACATAATTCATTCCCGAAGGTCGTTCGTTAACCGAAAATTTTGTTAACCGAATCCATTGTTTCAATGGGATATTGGGTACCGTATATACTCGTGTATAGTTCGAGTTTTTAAGACCAAATTTGTAGGCAAAAAATTGGGGGTCGTCCTATACATGCGTAATAGTTTTATTAGGTTGAACCTGTGCTTGATGGGAAGGGCGAGGAGCAACTTTTAGCTTCAGACATGAAAAATATTTACCATTTACTGCCAGTAAACAATGGAAACGTAAAATATGTACCAATTAGTAATGAAAAGTTGTGCAGTTCCTTCAGCAAATGAAGCTCACCAACTTACAATAGGCTAAATTACCTTACAACGTGCTTTCAGTAGTCTATGTTGAAGTTCTTAGCACAGGCTAACTTATCATATCTTATACGGTATCACAGTTCTCATTGATCTACAAAAAATACCGGTAATAAAAACCTTTTCGATATTTCACACTTAATATAATACCCGGTAATCTACTTCAACCTCCTATTGTTTACAACGACGCATGACGCACCACCAGCTGTTGTGTATCAGCTAGATGGTACACGTGTTTTTCGAATTGTTTTCAGTTAAAAAACTGTTACATCACATGTATATTTTACCTTAACTGTGCCTGAATGAATATATTCTCGGAAATAAATAGTAGTTTTGCTGAAACGTGATGTATTTTAATGTAAAATAGGATAAAATACATGACGATAACAAAAGATTTTACCTAACCTTCCGATGTTCAAGAGAAGTTACTCGTTTTTTAATTGTTTGTGGTTAAAATATTGTTATATTACAATGGTATTCTATTCATACTGTGCTTGTTATAAAGCATTCACAGAAATGTAATATTTTTGCTGAAATGACGTACGTATTACAGTGGAACGTGGGATAAAATCGTGACGAAAACAATGACTTTCGCTTTCTTTCGTTCAAAAGATGTTACCGTAATCGCTTTTCGAATGGTTTTCAGTTAAAAAACTGTTGTATTACAATAATATTCTATCCTAACTGACTTGAATAAATACTACGATACCATATTTCTGAATATTTTCATTAAAATCCATCCAAATCATTTTCCTTGTCATCGTCTGCAGCACCAAACAGCTTCTCCCAGTCCTCTCCTTGAACAGGGATAGAGGGTACGTGTTTTTCGAATCGTTTTCAGTTTAAAAAACTATTACATCACACGTATATTTTACCTAAACTGCGCCTGAATGAATATATTCTCGGAAATAAATAGTAGTTTTGCTGAAACGTGATGTATTTCAATGTAAAATAGGATAAAATACATGACGAAAACAAAAGACTTTACCTAAGCTTCCGATGTTCTTGAGATGTTACTCATTTTTTTAATAGTTTTCGGTTAAAATTCTGTTATATTACAATGATATTCTATTCATACTGTGCTTGATATAATACATTCACGGAAATGTAATATTTTTGCTGAAATTACGTACGTATTACAGTGGAAAGTGGGATAAAATCGTGACGAAAACAATGACTTTCGCTTTCTTTTGTTCAAAAGATGTTACCGTAATCGCTTTTCGAATAGTTTAGTTAAAAAAGTGTTGTATTACAATAATATTCCCTCCTAATTGACTTGAATAAATACTTGAATGGAAATATAAAATATTTTTGTTGAAACTACCCGCATTTCAGTGCAAAGTGTCGTAATAATAAATGGTAAACAATTTGCCTTCGGCACTCGTGTTTCAGGCACGGCGAGCCTCAGTTTATTGGACGTAGGGCGTTTTTACTGAAGGTTTTGTTGTTACATTACCCTCAAAAACGTGGGTCGAACTATAAACGAGGAATATCATAAATTAACAATTTCTTGATCAAAAAAATCAGGGTCGACCTATAAACGAGGGGGGGTTATAGACGAGTATATACGGTAATTGGTTCCAGCTCACCGAAAAGTACATACAAAGTAAAAAAAAAATGCAGTAAAGTACACTTACTTTGAGGTGTGCATGTAGAAGGTTCCTGGTTGATGATGATGATGGGAATTAGAAGTGAGATGGAGGAGAAGAGAAAAGAGAAGAAAGTGGGGATGGAGGAGAAATCACCTTTCGGTGGACCCATGCTTGATGCAGTCATATCACCAATAATATTTTAAGTTCACTTGGTGTAATTCAAGATTATTTTCTTTAAATCAACACGGCACTGCACTGTATATTATCAATATGTTAACTAAAGTTCAGAATGACCAAAAATTTCAATGAAAAATGCAAAAATATTCAAGACACCAACAAAATAGATGCTCTCTCCACTGTTTTCAAAGTCTCAACTGACCCCTTGTGACCGACTCACGCATCTGATGGGCGCACAACAAACTAGTTCCCTGTACTGCATATATTATCAATATGTCAAATAAATGTTAAAGTTACTAATAATTTTAATATAAAACATGCAAAAATATTAAATAGCACAACTTTATTGATATTTACTACATTGGAAACGAATGTAAACATAGAACAGATTTCTGAATTGACAAAGTAGCCCATCACCTGATCAGCTGATGCTCACAACAAAACGTGATTTTTGTAAGGATTTCGTTAATCAAATTGTAGTTCGTTAACCGAATTGAAGATTCTAATGGAAGGTAATTCGTTAACCGAAATTTCGTTAACCGAGGGACCACTGCACTGTACTCTCTCAAAGATTTAAAATTTTATATTTCCAAGAGAAATTTGATCCTTCAGTTATAAACCCTTTCAAATTACAGGTAGTCGTCGACGTACAACCTATGCGACTTACGTCTGTTCGACTTTACGACCGGCGGTACGACAGTTTTGGCCCCAGCCTCCTGGCGCTGCCAGGAGCTGGAGCTGCGCGCATTCCCGCGCTCAATTACAAACACGCTCGCTGGTACAGCACACTTCCCTCCGTGTCTGTTTGCCTTGTGTCTGTCCTTTGTCTTGGAAATTTTTCTTGAACCACCCCCCCCCCCCCAAGATGTCTACCAAGAGGAAACTTTCTTAATCTACTCCTCAACCTGCCAAGAAGCAAAGAAAGGTCATTGATTTCAACACTAAAATAATGGTGATTAAGCAGCACGAAGGAGGCAAGAAAGTGAATGTGATTGCACGTGATCTGACGTTATCACACTCTACTGTGTCGACGATTTTGAAGGATAAAGAAAGGATTCGTGAAGCTGTGAAAGGTTCTGCACCCATGCAAGCGACAATTATAACGAAGCAACGGACTGGGCCTCTCCACGAAATGGAGAAATTGCTTTACATATGGATGGAAGATCAGATCCAGAAACGGACACCGTTAAGCCTTTTTACTGTGCAGACGAAGGCTAGAAGTCTATTTCAGACTTTGAAGGAGCGCGCCGGAGAAGACTACAGTCAAGAATTTGCAGCAAGTACTGGCTGGTTCAAGAGATTCAAGAAAAGATTTCAATTTCATAATGTTCGAGTGACTGGGGAAGCAGCGAGTGCAGACGAGGAAGGAGCACGTAAGTTTGTTGACAGTCTGGATGAATTAATTACGGATGAGGGATATCTAGCAGAGCAGATATTTAATGTGGATGAAACGGGATTGTATTGGAAACGGATGCCAGAACGCACTTACATCCAAAAAGAAGCCAAAAGCATGTCTGGATTTAAAGCATTTAAGGATAGGCTTACTCTGCTGCTTGGCGGGAACATCGCGGGGTTTAAGCTGAAGCCTTTCTTAATCTTTCTTTCAGAAAACCCGCGGGCGTTGAAAAATGTAAACAAGCACACGCTGCCCGTTTACTTTCGTTCTAACCGTAAAGCATGGATGACACAGGCACTGTTTGAAGACTGGTTTATAAATTGTTTTATTCCTCAAGTTCGTGAATATTGTTTGAAGAAAGAAATTCCTTTCAAGATTTTATTGCTACTGGATAATGCGCCTGGACATCCACCTCATCTATCAGATATTCATCGCGACGTGAAAATGGTTTTTTTGCCGCCAAACACGACTTCAGTTTTGCAGCCTATGGACCAAGGTTCAATTGCTACTTTCAAGGCTATCTATCTCCGAACCACCTTTGCCCAAGCCATAGACGCTATAGATGCCGACCCAGAACTATTGTTGCGTGACTTTTGGAAACAGTACAACATTCTTAAGGGTATCAAGAATCTGGCAAACGCCTGGGAGGCTGTGACGGAGAAGTGCATGAATGGCATCTGGAAAAAGTGTGTTAAGCGCTATGTTCATACTTTTGCAGGATTTGACAGTGAAAATGAGCTTGAATTTATTTGGGAAAAAATAGTAAAACTGGCAAAAGATCTTTCTTTGGAATGTGAAGTGGAAGATGTTGAGGAGTTGCTAGACCAAGAATCAGAAGAACTTACAAATGCAGAGCTAATCGAATTGGAAGAAGAAAAAGTAGCAGAAGAAGAAAGGAGAGAAGCAGCGGACAAAGAAGAGGAGGAGGAGCCACAAAGGACGTTCACCACTAAGGGATTATCAGAAGGTTTATCTCTACTGAATAAACTTCTTGCCCATTTTGAAGGAATGGACCCAAACATCGAACGATTTGCAAGGATTGAGCGGATGGCACGCAATTCGTTTCGCCCGTATCAAGAAATTTACGAGGAGAAGAAGAAACGAACAATTCAGACAAAGCTCACCATGTTCATGAAAAAAACAACTCCTCCGGCTACCCCAAACGCTGCCCCAGCTGACGACATCGACGATCCACAGCCAAGCACCAGCGGCCAATAAGATTTTTTTGTATGTTTGTATGTGTTTGTATGTTTTTTTTTTGTATGTTGTGTAAATAATAAACCAATTGTACTGTAGTATGCAGTGATTGACTTAAACCTGACGACCGTAACAATAATGAACAAAGAAAATGTTGATAAAATATGACTTAAAGATGATTATATTATCATTACACATTATAATATACGTAAGGTAATTATAACATATGCCGACTTACGACCGGTCGGTCGTAACCAATCTAGGTCGCAAGTCGACGACTACCTGTACTATACCTGTATTTGCAAAGCATCTTGTTCATCTTCCAATGCTGAGCATCATTTCTATTTAAAACAAAACTGAATAACACCGTACTCTATAGTATTGTACACTAACCACAAAAAGTTCTCGAACAGCTGGGCACGACAGATTTCAGAATGAGCACTATGGCTCGTGTCATCTAAGAATGGTTGGTACAGTATGCCTGGTTGTGAAGTGACTCAATATTTCATAATAATATATGTTGCTTGTCTTTATAGTATTTACAGGTGAAAAGAAGTACTGTACTGTATAGCAATTTAATTTGCAGTGAAACTTCCTCAGAGAGCAATGTTTAGGTTTCTCGTTCGTTTTGTCATATTGTATGACCCTTAGAGCGTTTGAGGACTTCATAGTGAGTGTATGTGATTTACATTATAGTACGATACAAGATTTGGCCTTTTTAACCCTATTATCATTTTTCTACTTGGTTTCCTCCAAATCAGTCTTTGCACAGAATATTGTAAATACAATCTTTAGAGAAAAAATTCTTGTCATATACGTACAGTATAACAATATTCAAGAAAAGCTGGTGTTTACAGGATTCTTTGTTAAGACTGTGATTTGATTAACACTGTAATTTCATTTACAGAAAAGAAACTAATAGAGACTTAGATTCCAGAGTAAGGGAATACATAATTATGTGCTACTGTATTAAATCTAGTATTGTAATGTAAATAATGCATTACTGTACTGTTTTCAGATATGTTTAGGACTACTGGTGCATTAGTTTAGAATTGAAGTAGGATGTACAGATGTGATAGTATTAAGAAGGATAAAACTATAAAGTGAATTTTATTCAAAAAATAATATTAATTAATTTAAGTGAGGTACAGTAACTCCAAATTACATCCCATGAAGAGGTCTTGGTTTCCAGGTTAAAAACTGTCGGAACCCTTAATTAATGCCACATCTCTGGAATCTTTGTTTCCAGTTATAGTGAACTCCGGTTGTACTTGAACTCTCACAAAATATCTGCACATGAGCCTGTATATCCTTTGTAGCTCCAGTCTTGCTGGTACATGCAACTAAAGAGGATGCCATTAACAACAAAACTGTATTGCAGAAAAAGGTTACTCCTTTATACATGGGTTGATACATACTGTTGCTTACAACATTCACCATTAGAGATAATATGAGTACTTTCTAAAGTATTAATGAACTAACCTTTGGGTTTGTGTAGTATTCCTTAGCTTCCACTGAAGGGTATGTGCCAGTGATAGGCTTAAAGTCCTTGCGACCCTTATAGCGACCAGAGAGTTGGCCGCGCTTGCCCGTACCTATAGTTTGGGTTGCTAAGGCCACACTCAATAATGTGAGGACCATTATAGCAGACATCCAGCATGGCACTTCTTTCATTTTCTCTTGTGTGGGATATCTGCAAGGAATACAGTTTAGCTTATGATTATCTCCTTTAGTAAATTAAATGCTGCCTGTAAATGTGATATTACTACTACCTGCATTACTGTGACCCTCATGTTTTACTCTTACACGACATGTTTAGTTTCAGGCATTACATTATTTCTCTTCAAATTTGCCTCTGTTGCATGTTCTTGATGTGTTGGATTTTGCAAATAGGCTCAGAATTTTTCTTACAGTACAGTATTTCACTGTAGATTCCACCCAATTTGTAGGGTAATATTCCAGCAGTCTCTCGCATACTATAAGTATATCTAATTTTTTTTTATATTACACCTTCTTTGAGAATGGGGTCATGTTCCTAAGTATATTATACTGTACAGTATAGTACAGGTTGTACCTCTCAAGTCCGGCAACCTCGGGACCTGACCGGTGCTGGACCATGGAAATTCACCCTTTTCCTGGATAGATACCATCCCTTACTTCCACCTTGCCAATGCTGGGTGAGAGACCCACTCTACCTGGACAGCCCAGCTAATATTCACCCTCACATTTTGGCTGTCTATATTCCCATATTCCATATCCTTCCGAAGCAGGTGCATAGTGACTGGGGAATGCAATAGTGTGAATGCAAAAAGAATGTTAGTGAACACTAGAAATATGATTAGGAGTGGCCCTGTACACATATTGTAACTCTGGCCTTGACAATACAGTCTGTCAATTATAACTAAGTTAACTCTTAACATTGATAAATGATCCATTTCTTACCCACTCAAATGTCATGAATGATAAGATGAAGTACAGTGTTGTGAAAATCATTAAATCCAATTTCCTCTATCATTTAACACACGCCACCTCTTCCTCCACCAACAGGACAAGTGAGGTGCAGTGGTGTTGTGTTGTTGAAGTGTTTTATTGTTCATTTTATAATACTGTACATTACAAAATATACAGTATAGGCAGCCATTTTTATTTGATATAAGTGTTTAAAGTATAGTACAGTACTGTACTACTGTTGGAGAAAATATCTTATAATTTGAGTAGAGTTGCTTCAAGATACAGTATACTGTATCTCCTACTTATTTTCTCCTGTGGTGTACACAGATTTACTCTATTGTAAATAGATTTTGTATTATGTGACGATTATATCACTACAGTCAACCCTCGCTTTACGCGGTCCCACATTCCGCGTTTCCACGTTTACGCGGTACCCTGCCGAAACCAGGATGCTCACATTCCGCGGTGCGTGTACCCCTTTATGCTGAGAGCGGCTGGCGAGCCGCACCATTTTTGGATCCAAACCTCCCGCCATCTCTCCCGCCCTCTCCCGCCATCCGCCATGTTGTGTAAGCGATGCGAGCAGGGTGCTCACAAGGTCGCCCAGTCATCAAAACATTACCGAGTTCTTCACCCGCCACCCACCACAGCCGGCCCAAGTCAGTGATAGTGATAATTATAGTGAGGATATGGACTTATATGGACTTTGAGGGGTTTGACAAAGAGGCCCTGCATGCCTCTGTGGTGGATAGTGATACAATTGATACAAGTGATACAGGTGAGGGCCAATAATCTGCCCTCTGCCTCGGAACCAACCCCCCCCCCCCCCCCCCCCCCCCCATCCCCGTGTGCCCAGCCATCTTTTCTGCTAATGTAGGTGTTAAAAAACCTAATATTAATGCTATTTCTCTTAATTATTAATTGTGTGTGCATACCATCATAAAGTTAAGATAAAATTTTTACTACAACATAGTTGTGTGTCGTCAAAAAGTGGAGTTTGGGGGTCGCCCCAGTCTCTATTTCAATTAATCCCATATGTTATGTTGTTCACTTTCCGCGGTACCCTGTGGGTTGAATTAACCGCGTAAAGTGAGGGTTGACTGTATACTGTATATTAATTATCATTTTGTATTTACACTTGTATGTTTGTGTGTGTTTGTATGCACACTTTAATCTGAGCATGGTGTGTCTTTGTAAACACTGGGTTCATAATGTCCTTGACTGTAGGTGTCCCAACTTTTCTCCACCTACCTTATGAAGTGTGTCATTTCAGCTACTTGTACAGGCTTAATCAATCGTCAACTTTATTATAGTTAGAAAAATATCTTGTATGGAAGAGAGGATTCCATTTCTGTCTGCTGCTATAATTAGCAGCACTGTGCTGTCCTTCATTAGTTCTCCATCTCATTCATTAATATTCTTATCAGCCATGGTTATACTGTACAGTTCTGTATATAAAAAAAATATAGATGTAATCATAACTACAGTCAGGAGCATAAGCTGGATTTTCTTCAGGGAGAAGGGAATAATCAGATTGACAAAATAATGATGAAATGCACAAGCAAGACCAACACTGATGAACACCTTACACTATCTCCCTCATGTACAGAATACCAAATACTGTATTCTATAATCTTCATACAGTATAAAGGTTCAGCAGCTGATGCTTAGCCTGGTCACTGTAATGTCATAATAGTTAAGAGAATGGATGTCATACTTTTTTTGTTGTTTTGGTGTTAAATATCTAATACTCGTATATTACTGTTTGGGTTAATTCTCATCAAACAATCTTGTACAGCAATATATGTTGGCCTTTTAATACAGGACACGGTTACACCATATGCTGTATCCTCCAAAATCCCACAAATTTGTAGCTTAATTCATAATTAAAGATCTTATGAAAAAATCGTGCACAAACAAATTTAAATTTTAATACAGTATATATAATAAGTATGGCATCTTGAGACGGTGATGAGCGATTGAGCAAGCATATTTTATAGCGCAAGGGAGGAAAGCGAACATCCCCTTCGGTATACCACTGACAACAGTACAGTAATGTTTACATGAGCGTCAAAGAAAGATCACCCGAAATTATATGTGGAAGCATTAGGAGCTTTTTTTAACTGCTGTAAATAACACTTTATTTATTTATTTTTTATATACTGTACAGTACTGTAGTGTGTTTGTTATGGCTAAAAACAGTTATGTTTGTGTTTTAAGTTTATTGGCTTTGGTTATGTTTCCAATAACGTCAGAGGCTTGCCCTTTGACAGGACAGGTTGAACCAGGGTAAAAATTCTATTTTCTTTGTTAGAATAGGGTGGGGGATATAGCTCCTTGCCACTATGAATAGCTTTTTAAATCTTGCTAGCTCAATTGGATGGGTTGGTCAGAGTTTATTAGATTAGGGCCTTTTATCCCATTTCAGTTAGTCCCCACCTTTCTCTGGAATGAAATTTTCAGTAATATTTTAATTAACTTCATACTACTACAAGGATAATTCTAATGTACTGCACTGTACTTTGCATGATTTAGTTCATTAAAGTTAATTCAAGTGCAGTATACAAATCCGGTCCTGTTTTATTTGCATCATTTAAAGTCGGTGAAATTTTCTGGAGCAGCAGCTTGATCTTTTATTACAATCCCAAGTCTTGTGTGAATAAAG
>CAUDMG010000285.1:27500-85000 GCA_958450375.1 Homarus gammarus
GTGTATAAGTAAGTTTGTGTGTGTGTATAAGTAAGTTTGTGTGTGTGTATAAGTTAGTTTGTGTGTGTGTGTGTGTGTGTGTGTGTGTGTGTGTTGTGTGTGTGTATAAGTAAGTCTGTGTGTGTGTGTGTATAAGTAAGTTTGTGTGTGTGTGTATAAGTAAGTCTGTGTGTGTGTGTGTGTATAAGTAAGTTTGTGTGTGTGTGTACAAGTTTGTGTGTGTGTGTGTGTATAGGTAGGTTTGTGTGTGTGTGTGTATAAGTAAGTTTGTGTGTGTGTGTATAAGTAAGTTTGTGTGTGTGTGTATAAGTTAGTTTGTGTGTGTGTGTGTGTGTAAGTAAGTTTGTGTGTGTGTGTATAAGTAAGTCTGTGTGTGTGTGTGTATAAGTAAGTTTGTGTGTGTGTGTATAAGTAAGTCTGTGTGTGTGTGTGTGTATAAGTAAGTTTGTGTGTGTGCGTATAATTAAGTTTGTGTGTGTATAAGTAAGTTTGTGTGTGTGTGTATAAGTAAGTCTGTGTGTGTGTGTATAAGTAGTTTGTGTGTGTGTGTGTGTATAAGTAAGTTTGTGTGTGTGTGTATAAGTAAGTTTGTGTGTGTGTGTATAAGTAAGTTTGTGTGTGTGATAATAAATAATAATATTAATGGATTATTAACAAACACAGCAGCCGTGTGTGTGTGTGTAACGGGGGGCGAGTGATCACATCCATCTGGGTTTATTCCGATATTTTCATACATAAAATAGAATAGTAAAACTGTGTATACTGATAATAATCTCACTTAGATAAACTAAGTTAATTCGCCAAAACATTGTACTGTATATCACTACATTAATATTGCAGATTTATATTCTTCTACACAACCAAGAAAAGTTCATAACACTTTACAACAAATTATTTTATCAATAAGACTATTATGCTGTGTTCAACTTAATATTCAACCACAGAAACCAAACAGGAGTACTGTACAGCATGATAACAAGTACTCCAAACAGGATTACATGACAACTCATAGAAGAATCAAATACTGTAGTCTACCACAAATTTATAGTTTTCTTCCATCGAAACAACAGTAATTTTCCCTCTACCAAATGCCCATTGTATGGCATTGTGTCAAGAGTTAACTAAGCTGAGTTGAGGAATATTTACTCTCATTCTACCTTGTATTTCAACACGAACATAGCAATTGCCTTGGGTGATTTTTTGTGTGGTGTGGTATAGAATGCAATACAGTACAGTGCAGTACAGTACAGTGCAGTGCAGTACATGTACTGTACTTCATCCTCCCTAAGTAATGATAAGGGGAAGCTCACATAGTTATATGTTTTAATAGTGTCTTTCTAAACTTAAAATAACTCTTTCCATTACTATCATCTCCACAATCACTGCTTCCCTGTACTAACAAGTGCTGTACTATATAATAATACCATGATGCTAGCACCAAGGGTAAGAGTTATCCCTGCTTGTTTATACTGTATACTGTCCTCTTGACTTTACAAACATGTAACATGTCCCTTCATATTCAGTATCACTTTCTTTATTCACACAAGACTTGGGATTGTAATAAAAGATCAAGCTGCTGCTCCAGAAAATTTCACCGACTTTAAATGATGCAAATAAAACAGGACCGGATTTGTATACTGCACTTGAATTAACTTTAATGAACTAAATCATGCAAAGTACAGTGCAGTACATTAGAATTATCCTTGTAGTAGTATGAAGTTAATTAAAATATTACTGAAAATTTCATTCCAGAGAAAGGTGGGGACTAACTGAAATGGGATAAAAGGCCCTAATCTAATAAACTCTGACCAACCCATCCAATTGAGCTAGCAAGATTTAAAAAGCTATTCATAGTGGCAAGGAGCTATATCCCCCACCCTATTCTAACAAAGAAAATAGAATTTTTACCCTGGTTCAACCTGTCCTGTCAAAGGGCAAGCCTCTGACGTTATTGGAAACATAACCAAAGCCAATAAACTTAAAACACAAACATAACTGTTTTTAGCCATAACAAACACACTACAGTACTGTACAGTATATAAAAAATAAATAAATAAAGTGTTATTTACAGCAGTTAAAAAAAGCTCCTAATGCTTCCACATATAATTTCGGGTGATCTTTCTTTGACGCTCATGTAAACATTACTGTACTGTTGTCAGTGGTATACCGAAGGGGATGTTCGCTTTCCTCCCTTGCGCTATAAAATATGCTTGCTCAATCGCTCATCACCGTCTCAAGATGCCATACTTATTATATATACTGTATTAAAATTTAAATTTGTTTGTGCACGATTTTTTCATAAGATCTTTAATTATGAATTAAGCTACAAATTTGTGGGATTTTGGAGGATACAGCATATGGTGTAACCGTGTCCTGTATTAAAAGGCCAACATATATTGCTGTACAAGATTGTTTGATGAGAATTAACCCAAACAGTAATATACGAGTATTAGATATTTAACACCAAAACAACAAAAAAAGTATGACATCCATTCTCTTAACTATTATGACATTACAGTGACCAGGCTAAGCATCAGCTGCTGAACCTTTATACTGTATGAAGATTATAGAATACAGTATTTGGTATTCTGTACATGAGGGAGATAGTGTAAGGTGTTCATCAGTGTTGGTCTTGCTTGTGCATTTCATCATTATTTTGTCAATCTGATTATTCCCTTCTCCCTGAAGAAAATCCAGCTTATGCTCCTGACTGTAGTTATGATTACATCTATATTTTTTTTATATACAGAACTGTACAGTATAACCATGGCTGATAAGAATATTAATGAATGAGATGGAGAACTAATGAAGGACAGCACAGTGCTGCTAATTATAGCAGCAGACAGAAATGGAATCCTCTCTTCCATACAAGATATTTTTCTAACTATAATAAAGTTGACGATTGATTAAGCCTGTACAAGTAGCTGAAATGACACACTTCATAAGGTAGGTGGAGAAAAGTTGGGACACCTACAGTCAAGGACATTATGAACCCAGTGTTTACAAAGACACACCATGCTCAGATTAAAGTGTGCATACAAACACACACAAACATACAAGTGTAAATACAAAATGATAATTAATATACAGTATACAGTCAACCCTCACTTTACGCGGTTAATTCAACCCACAGGGTACCGCGGAAAGTGAACAACATAACATATGGGATTAATTGAAATAGAGACTGGGGCGACCCCCAAACTCCACTTTTTGACGACACACAACTATGTTGTAGTAAAAATTTTATCTTAACTTTATGATGGTATGCACACACAATTAATAATTAAGAGAAATAGCATTAATATTAGGTTTTTTAACACCTACATTAGCAGAAAAGATGGCTGGGCACACGGGGATGGGGGGGGGGGGGGGGGGGGGGGGGTTGGTTCCGAGGCAGAGGGCAGATTATTGGCCCTCACCTGTATCACTTGTATCAATTGTATCACTATCCACCACAGAGGCATGCAGGGCCTCTTTGTCAAACCCCTCAAAGTCCATATAAGTCCATATCCTCACTATAATTATCACTATCACTGACTTGGGCCGGCTGTGGTGGGTGGCGGGTGAAGAACTCGGTAATGTTTTGATGACTGGGCGACCTTGTGAGCACCCTGCTCGCATCGCTTACACAACATGGCGGATGGCGGGAGAGGGCGGGAGAGATGGCGGGAGGTTTGGATCCAAAAATGGTGCGGCTCGCCAGCCGCTCTCAGCATAAAGGGGTACACGCACCGCGGAATGTGAGCATCCTGGTTTCGGCAGGGTACCGCGTAAACGTGGAAACGCGGAATGTGGGACCGCGTAAAGCGAGGGTTGACTGTAGTGATATAATCGTCACATAATACAAAATCTATTTACAATAGAGTAAATCTGTGTACACCACAGGAGAAAATAAGTAGGAGATACAGTATACTGTATCTTGAAGCAACTCTACTCAAATTATAAGATATTTTCTCCAACAGTAGTACAGTACTGTACTATACTTTAAACACTTATATCAAATAAAAATGGCTGCCTATACTGTATATTTTGTAATGTACAGTATTATAAAATGAACAATAAAACACTTCAACAACACAACACCACTGCACCTCACTTGTCCTGTTGGTGGAGGAAGAGGTGGCGTGTGTTAAATGATAGAGGAAATTGGATTTAATGATTTTCACAACACTGTACTTCATCTTATCATTCATGACATTTGAGTGGGTAAGAAATGGATCATTTATCAATGTTAAGAGTTAACTTAGTTATAATTGACAGACTGTATTGTCAAGGCCAGAGTTACAATATGTGTACAGGGCCACTCCTAATCATATTTCTAGTGTTCACTAACATTCTTTTTGCATTCACACTATTGCATTCCCCAGTCACTATGCACCTGCTTCGGAAGGATATGGAATATGGGAATATAGACAGCCAAAATGTGAGGGTGAATATTAGCTGGGCTGTCCAGGTAGAGTGGGTCTCTCACCCAGCATTGGCAAGGTGGAAGTAAGGGATGGTATCTATCCAGGAAAAGGGTGAATTTCCATGGTCCAGCACCGGTCAGGTCCCGAGGTTGCCGGACTTGAGAGGTACAACCTGTACTATACTGTACAGTATAATATACTTAGGAACATGACCCCATTCTCAAAGAAGGTGTAATATAAAAAAAAATTAGATATACTTATAGTATGCGAGAGACTGCTGGAATATTACCCTACAAATTGGGTGGAATCTACAGTGAAATACTGTACTGTAAGAAAAATTCTGAGCCTATTTGCAAAATCCAACACATCAAGAACATGCAACAGAGGCAAATTTGAAGAGAAATAATGTAATGCCTGAAACTAAACATGTCGTGTAAGAGTAAAACATGAGGGTCACAGTAATGCAGGTAGTAGTAATATCACATTTACAGGCAGCATTTAATTTACTAAAGGAGATAATCATAAGCTAAACTGTATTCCTTGCAGATATCCCACACAAGAGAAAATGAAAGAAGTGCCATGCTGGATGTCTGCTATAATGGTCCTCACATTATTGAGTGTGGCCTTAGCAACCCAAACTATAGGTACGGGCAAGCGCGGCCAACTCTCTGGTCGCTATAAGGGTCGCAAGGACTTTAAGCCTATCACTGGCACATACCCTTCAGTGGAAGCTAAGGAATACTACACAAACCCAAAGGTTAGTTCATTAATACTTTAGAAAGTACTCATATTATCTCTAATGGTGAATGTTGTAAGCAACAGTATGTATCAACCCATGTATAAAGGAGTAACCTTTTTCTGCAATACAGTTTTGTTGTTAATGGCATCCTCTTTAGTTGCATGTACCAGCAAGACTGGAGCTACAAAGGATATACAGGCTCATGTGCAGATATTTTTTGAGAGTTCAAGTACAACCGGAGTTCACTATAACTGGAAACAAAGATTCCAGAGATGTGGCATTAATTAAGGGTTCCGACAGTTTTTAACCTGGAAACCAAGACCTCTTCATGGGATGTAATTTGGAGTTACTGTACCTCACTTAAATTAATTAATATTATTTTTTGAATAAAATTCACTTCATAGTTTTATCCTTCTTAATACTATCACATCTGTACATCCTACTTCAATTCTAAACTAATGCACCAGTAGTCCTAAACATATCTGAAAACAGTACAGTAATGCATTATTTACATTACAATACTAGATTTAATACAGTAGCACATAATTATGTATTCCCTTACTCTGGAATCTAAGTCTCTATTAGTTTCTTTTCTGTAAATGAAATTACAGTGTTAATCAAATCACAGTCTTAACAAAGAATCCTGTAAACACCAGCTTTTCTTGAATATTGTTATACTGTACGTATATGACAAGAATTTTTTCTCTAAAGATTGTATTTACAATATTCTGTGCAAAGACTGATTTGGAGGAAACCAAGTAGAAAAATGATAATAGGGTTAAAAAGGCCAAATCTTGTATCGTACTATAATGTAAATCACATACACTCACTATGAAGTCCTCAAACGCTCTAAGGGTCATACAATATGACAAAACGAACGAGAAACCTAAACATTGCTCTCTGAGGAAGTTTCACTGCAAATTAAATTGCTATACAGTACAGTACTTCTTTTCACCTGTAAATACTATAAAGACAAGCAACATATATTATTATGAAATATTGAGTCACTTCACAACCAGGCATACTGTACCAACCATTCTTAGATGACACGAGCCATAGTGCTCATTCTGAAATCTGTCGTGCCCAGCTGTTCGAGAACTTTTTGTGGTTAGTGTACAATACTATAGAGTACGGTGTTATTCAGTTTTGTTTTAAATAGAAATGATGCTCAGCATTGGAAGATGAACAAGATGCTTTGCAAATACAGGTATAGTACAGGTAGTCGTCGACTTGCGACCTAGATTGGTTACGACCGACCGGTCGTAAGTCGGCATATGTTATAATTACCTTACGTATATTATAATGTGTAATGATAATATAATCATCTTTAAGTCATATTTTATCAACATTTTCTTTGTTCATTATTGTTACGGTCGTCAGGTTTAAGTCAATCACTGCATACTACAGTACAATTGGTTTATTATTTACACAACATACAAAAAAAAACATACAAACACATACAAACATACAAAAAAATCTTATTGGCCGCTGGTGCTTGGCTGTGGATCGTCGATGTCGTCAGCTGGGGCAGCGTTTGGGGTAGCCGGAGGAGTTGTTTTTTTCATGAACATGGTGAGCTTTGTCTGAATTGTTCGTTTCTTCTTCTCCTCGTAAATTTCTTGATACGGGCGAAACGAATTGCGTGCCATCCGCTCAATCCTTGCAAATCGTTCGATGTTTGGGTCCATTCCTTCAAAATGGGCAAGAAGTTTATTCAGTAGAGATAAACCTTCTGATAATCCCTTAGTGGTGAACGTCCTTTGTGGCTCCTCCTCCTCTTCTTTGTCCGCTGCTTCTCTCCTTTCTTCTTCTGCTACTTTTTCTTCTTCCAATTCGATTAGCTCTGCATTTGTAAGTTCTTCTGATTCTTGGTCTAGCAACTCCTCAACATCTTCCACTTCACATTCCAAAGAAAGATCTTTTGCCAGTTTTACTATTTTTTCCCAAATAAATTCAAGCTCATTTTCACTGTCAAATCCTGCAAAAGTATGAACATAGCGCTTAACACACTTTTTCCAGATGCCATTCATGCACTTCTCCGTCACAGCCTCCCAGGCGTTTGCCAGATTCTTGATACCCTTAAGAATGTTGTACTGTTTCCAAAAGTCACGCAACAATAGTTCTGGGTCGGCATCTATAGCGTCTATGGCTTGGGCAAAGGTGGTTCGGAGATAGATAGCCTTGAAAGTAGCAATTGAACCTTGGTCCATAGGCTGCAAAACTGAAGTCGTGTTTGGCGGCAAAAAAACCATTTTCACGTCGCGATGAATATCTGATAGATGAGGTGGATGTCCAGGCGCATTATCCAGTAGCAATAAAATCTTGAAAGGAATTTCTTTCTTCAAACAATATTCACGAACTTGAGGAATAAAACAATTTATAAACCAGTCTTCAAACAGTGCCTGTGTCATCCATGCTTTACGGTTAGAACGAAAGTAAACGGGCAGCGTGTGCTTGTTTACATTTTTCAACGCCCGCGGGTTTTCTGAAAGAAAGATTAAGAAAGGCTTCAGCTTAAACCCCGCGATGTTCCCGCCAAGCAGCAGAGTAAGCCTATCCTTAAATGCTTTAAATCCAGACATGCTTTTGGCTTCTTTTTGGATGTAAGTGCGTTCTGGCATCCGTTTCCAATACAATCCCGTTTCATCCACATTAAATATCTGCTCTGCTAGATATCCCTCATCCGTAATTAATTCATCCAGACTGTCAACAAACTTACGTGCTCCTTCCTCGTCTGCACTCGCTGCTTCCCCAGTCACTCGAACATTATGAAATTGAAATCTTTTCTTGAATCTCTTGAACCAGCCAGTACTTGCTGCAAATTCTTGACTGTAGTCTTCTCCGGCGCGCTCCTTCAAAGTCTGAAATAGACTTCTAGCCTTCGTCTGCACAGTAAAAAGGCTTAACGGTGTCCGTTTCTGGATCTGATCTTCCATCCATATGTAAAGCAATTTCTCCATTTCGTGGAGAGGCCCAGTCCGTTGCTTCGTTATAATTGTCGCTTGCATGGGTGCAGAACCTTTCACAGCTTCACGAATCCTTTCTTTATCCTTCAAAATCGTCGACACAGTAGAGTGTGATAACGTCAGATCACGTGCAATCACATTCACTTTCTTGCCTCCTTCGTGCTGTTTAATCACCATCATTTTAGTGTTGAAATCAATGACCTTTCTTTGCTTCTTGGCAGGTTGAGGAGTAGATTAAGAAAGTTTCCTCTTGGTAGACATCTTGGGGGGGGGGGGTGGTTCAAGAAAAATTTCCAAGACAAAGGACAGACACAAGGCAAACAGACACGGAGGGAAGTGTGCTGTACCAGCGAGCGTGTTTGTAATTGAGCGCGGGAATGCGCGCAGCTCCAGCTCCTGGCAGCGCCAGGAGGCTGGGGCCAAAACTGTCGTACCGCCGGTCGTAAAGTCGAACAGACGTAAGTCGCATAGGTTGTACGTCGACGACTACCTGTAATTTGAAAGGGTTTATAACTGAAGGATCAAATTTCTCTTGGAAATATAAAATTTTAAATCTTTGAGAGAGTACAGTGCAGTGGTCCCTCGGTTAACGAAATTTCGGTTAACGAATTACCTTCCATTAGAATCTTCAATTCGGTTAACGAACTACAATTTGATTAACGAAATCCTTACAAAAATCACGTTTTGTTGTGAGCATCAGCTGATCAGGTGATGGGCTACTTTGTCAATTCAGAAATCTGTTCTATGTTTACATTCGTTTCCAATGTAGTAAATATCAATAAAGTTGTGCTATTTAATATTTTTGCATGTTTTATATTAAAATTATTAGTAACTTTAACATTTATTTGACATATTGATAATATATGCAGTACAGGGAACTAGTTTGTTGTGCGCCCATCAGATGCGTGAGTCGGTCACAAGGCGTCAGTTGAGACTTTGAAAACAGTGGAGAGAGCATCTATTTTGTTGGTGTCTTGAATATTTTTGCATTTTTCATTGAAATTTTTGGTCATTCTGAACTTTAGTTAACATATTGATAATATACAGTGCAGTGCCGTGTTGATTTAAAGAAAATAATCTTGAATTACACCAAGTGAACTTAAAATATTATTGGTGATATGACTGCATCAAGCATGGGTCCACCGAAAGGTGATTTCTCCTCCATCCCCACTTTCTTCTCTTTTCTCTTCTCCTCCATCTCACTTCTAATTCCCATCATCATCATCAACCAGGAACCTTCTACATGCACACCTCAAAGTAAGTGTACTTTACTGCATTTTTTTTTTACTTTGTATGTACTTTTCGGTGAGCTGGAACCAATTACCGTATATACTCGTCTATAACCCCCCCTCGTTTATAGGTCGACCCTGATTTTTTTGATCAAGAAATTGTTAATTTATGATATTCCTCGTTTATAGTTCGACCCACGTTTTTGAGGGTAATGTAACAACAAAACCTTCAGTAAAAACGCCCTACGTCCAATAAACTGAGGCTCGCCGTGCCTGAAACACGAGTGCCGAAGGCAAATTGTTTACCATTTATTATTACGACACTTTGCACTGAAATGCGGGTAGTTTCAACAAAAATATTTTATATTTCCATTCAAGTATTTATTCAAGTCAATTAGGAGGGAATATTATTGTAATACAACACTTTTTTAACTAAACTATTCGAAAAGCGATTACGGTAACATCTTTTGAACAAAAGAAAGCGAAAGTCATTGTTTTCGTCACGATTTTATCCCACTTTCCACTGTAATACGTACGTAATTTCAGCAAAAATATTACATTTCCGTGAATGTATTATATCAAGCACAGTATGAATAGAATATCATTGTAATATAACAGAATTTTAACCGAAAACTATTAAAAAAATGAGTAACATCTCAAGAACATCGGAAGCTTAGGTAAAGTCTTTTGTTTTCGTCATGTATTTTATCCTATTTTACATTGAAATACATCACGTTTCAGCAAAACTACTATTTATTTCCGAGAATATATTCATTCAGGCGCAGTTTAGGTAAAATATACGTGTGATGTAATAGTTTTTTAAACTGAAAACGATTCGAAAAACACGTACCCTCTATTCCTGTTCAAGGAGAGGACTGGGAGAAGCTGTTTGGTGCTGCAGACGATGACAAGGAAAATGATTTGGATGGATTTTAATGAAAATATTCAGAAATATGGTATCGTAGTATTTATTCAAGTCAGTTAGGATAGAATATTATTGTAATACAACAGTTTTTTAACTGAAAACCATTCGAAAAGCGATTACGGTAACATCTTTTGAACGAAAGAAAGCGAAAGTCATTGTTTTCGTCACGATTTTATCCCACGTTCCACTGTAATACGTACGTCATTTCAGCAAAAATATTACATTTCTGTGAATGCTTTATAACAAGCACAGTATGAATAGAATACCATTGTAATATAACAATATTTTAACCACAAACAATTAAAAAACGAGTAACTTCTCTTGAACATCGGAAGGTTAGGTAAAATCTTTTGTTATCGTCATGTATTTTATCCTATTTTACATTAAAATACATCACGTTTCAGCAAAACTACTATTTATTTCCGAGAATATATTCATTCAGGCACAGTTAAGGTAAAATATACATGTGATGTAACAGTTTTTTAACTGAAAACAATTCGAAAAACACGTGTACCATCTAGCTGATACACAACAGCTGGTGGTGCGTCATGCGTCGTTGTAAACAATAGGAGGTTGAAGTAGATTACCGGGTATTATATTAAGTGTGAAATATCGAAAAGGTTTTTATTACCGGTATTTTTTGTAGATCAATGAGAACTGTGATACCGTATAAGATATGATAAGTTAGCCTGTGCTAAGAACTTCAACATAGACTACTGAAAGCACGTTGTAAGGTAATTTAGCCTATTGTAAGTTGGTGAGCTTCATTTGCTGAAGGAACTGCACAACTTTTCATTACTAATTGGTACATATTTTACGTTTCCATTGTTTACTGGCAGTAAATGGTAAATATTTTTCATGTCTGAAGCTAAAAGTTGCTCCTCGCCCTTCCCATCAAGCACAGGTTCAACCTAATAAAACTATTACGCATGTATAGGACGACCCCCAATTTTTTGCCTACAAATTTGGTCTTAAAAACTCGAACTATACACGAGTATATACGGTACCCAATATCCCATTGAAACAATGGATTCGGTTAACAAAATTTTCGGTTAACGAACGACCTTCGGGAATGAATTATGTTCGTTAACTGAGGGACCACTGTATATGCAAACAACAAAATGATCCATTTAAAGGAAACCAGAGAGTAATAGAAACTGGGAAGTCAAGTTACTTTTCTGATATTACTTGTATTTTCAATCCATTTTCATAATTTGGTTATCTACTGACACTGTACTCAAAGGTATAGGTACAGTATATGCAGTAATTTGAGAAAGGGCTTCAGTAATTTGGTTTCTGCACTTATAAAATTATAGGAGGTAACTTACAGTACTGTACAGCATTAATGGATAACCAGACTATGAAAGTTGACTGACAATAATAGCCAACATGTCCAACATAAGAGTAGTGAACTGTAAATGTACCTTGACTTTATAGTTTCTATTACTCCCTATGGTTCTATTTAAATAGACCCAACCTATAGGCCCTGAAAATTCACTTATCCGAATATTCTATCTTCCACCCCTTTTTTGCTATCCAAATGTGATACTGTATTTACTTATCCGAATGTTGGTCAGATAAATATTCAAATCACATATCAGGCACGGTCCGGGAGTCAACTGTTGGCAGCTATTTACCTCCGCAGGTGCGCAGGAACAAACAGTACTCTTGCTCCAGGCACATGATGTTACCTCCCTCCATCCCATTCTCCTCATTCCATGTCTTCTTATGCTCCATTCACTCTTTTCAGTGCAAGTGAAATGCTCTCTGTTTATCTGTCTGTATTTGTTCCATTCTTTAGTCAATCTGTATACAATGGCATCCAACCATAGTGGCAATTCCTCTGCTACCCCCCTACCATCACCAAGAGATACCACAAACCTGTGATAATTGAAGATATACTTGAGACAATCAAGCAACACAAATGGGTGAAAGCCCAATGTAAGGTAATACAGTACTGTACCAACTGTATGTAGTACAGTACTGGTATATACAAATACAGGTAGTATTATTTTATTTAGTTTATCTTTTTTTTGGGGGGGGGGGGGGGGGGTTATAACACATTCAATAATGTTTTTTTAATTATGTAAAGCACAAGAATAAACCCACACATTATTGCTTGTTTTTAGATTAGTCGGGACCCGTACCTATTTTTCCCATATATATGTACTGTACAGGTATTATACTGTACAGTATTTTTGTTCAATCCAGAATGCGACGTCTAGCTTTATACCTTGGTATGTAAATGCCTAGCAATAACTCGCCAGGCCAACATACAGGCAATTAAAACATCTAATAATTACTCAATACATAATATTAGGAGGACACGTCGCTACCTGGCATTTACAGTAAAACCTCGGATAACAATGATTCGTCCAACAACTTTTCGTATTTGAAACCCTAGATAATTTAGGACCCATTTCAGTTTACATCCTTATTTCATTCATATTTATGACCAAACTATAATAAAAATAAAATAAAATTACTTTTTCATATACAGTTGTACCCCGCTTTACGTGGTTTCACTTAACGTGATTTCTCTTGTACACGGTGCCTCGCCAGAACCGAACTTTCACTTAACGCGGTTCATCTACCCATATACACGCAGAATGTCCGGCTCGAGACGCTATTTTAGATTCACCCCACCCGCCACCCGCTCCCGCCTGCCTCGCCTCTCCCTCCTCCTCCTCCCTCCCTCCCCTCCGCCTCCATCCCCGTACGCCGACCCATCTCTTCTTTTAACGTAAGTGTTACACATAACTTTTGGTTTTCCTAACCTAACCTTTATATTTCCTAACTTAACCTTTATTTTTCCTAACCTAACCTCTTCTATATTACTTGTTTGTTCATACCATCATAAAGTTAAGATAAAATTTTTACTACAACATAGTTGTGTGTCGTCAAAAATTGGAGTTTGGGGGTCGGGCCAGTCTCTATTGGAATTAATCCCATATGTTCTGTTGTTCACTTAACGCAGTTTTCACTTAACGCTGTACCCTGTGGGTTCAATTGACCGCGTAAAGCGGGGTACAACTGTACAGCTACTCCCGACTTACGACCTACAGTCAGTTCTGCTATAACGCGATAGTTGTGTTCTTGTAAAACATCGTGTTATAAAAATTAGCGTACAGTTGGTCCTCCTATTACGCGGTCCCACAATCCGCGTTTCACCGTTAACGCGGTGCCTTGCCAGAACCTAACATTTTCACAATCCGCGGTCGTGAACCCCATTACGCGGAGAGCGGCTGGCAAGCCGCGCCATTTTTGGATCCAAACCTCCCGCCATCCGCCATGTTGTGTAAGAGGCGCGAAAATGGTGCGCACAAGGTCGCCCAGTCATCAAAACATTACCGAGTTCTTCACCCGCCACCCACTACAGCCGGCCCAAGTCAGTGATAGTGATAATTATAGTGAGGATATGGACTTATATGAACTTTGGGGGGTTTGACAAAGAGGCCCTGCAAGCCTCTGTGGTGGATAGTGATACAATTGGTACAAGTGATACAGGTGAGGGCCAATAATCTGCCCTCTGCCTCGGAACCAACCCCCCATCCCCGTGTGCCCAGCCATCTTTTCTACTGATGTAAGTGTTAAAAAACCTAATATTATTGATATTTCTCTTAATTATTAATTGTGTGCGCATGCCATCATAAAGTTAAGATAATATTTTTACTACAACATAGTTGTGTGTCGTCAAAAAGTGGAGTTTGGGGATCAGCCCGGACTCCATTTCAATTAATCCCATATGTTATGTTATTCACTTTACGCGTTTCTCACTTTCCGCGGTACCCTCCGGGTTACATTAACCGCGTAATATGAGGACCAACTGTAATAGAAATAACAGGGAGAAAATAGGGTTAGGTGCAGATTACTACTCGAAATCGAAAAAAATTTAGTAGTTAGCCTAACACAAAGGATAGCACAGTCTAAATAAATGTTAAATTCATATCTAATAATGAAATCATACAGTAAATGTAACACTTTACCTTGAAAAAATATGAATATAACTTGATGGGGGAGAAGGGTGATTTTGAGGTAGATAACATCGAGCTTCTCTTCAAGGGTTATAGCCTTTCTTTTACGATCATCACTGGAAATGCGATCACCAGAACGCTTCTTGGAGATATTCTTCTTTACCATATTCACAGTTAATACCACAAAATTGGAGAAATAGGAAGCAAAAATCACGTTACAGCAAACAAGCGTTCGCGTTATACAAATATCGTTCCTCTATTCATAAATCGCGTTAGAGCCAATTCGCGTTGTCAAAACACGCGTTATAGCAGAACTCACTGTACTCGACTTACGACCACTCGCACTTACGACCTGCCTCAGTCGTACCAAAATTTTTTCAAATTACAGTACATATTTTCATTTGTAATTCACTTTAAAATGGCTGGCAAGCTTAAAAGTGAGAGTTTTGTGGTGCTGAGAAGAAAAAGAGACACCCATTTTAGATTTTCTATGTATTATTTAAGCATTTTCGACTTTTTTTTTTTTACGGGTATTAGCCCACCAGGGCACAGGTCACTGACCCACATCGGGGCCTGGGGGACAAAAATTTAATAATAATAATAATAATACAGTAATTCATAGTAAATATAATTTATAATAAAAGTTAAAATAAAATAATAATAACAATACTAATAATAACAACACTGTAATAATGATAATAAAGAAACAAAAAATAATCAATAGTGAGAAACGCTTTATGTACAGTATGTTGTGTTGTCAATAGAAAGAGAAACAATTGAGACCCTGCAATTGTGTGTAAATGAGGCAGAAAGTCAGATCAGCAACCATTTGGCATTTGGCAACAGGGTCTACCATTAGACAACACATTATGCTTCCAATATCTTCCCAGGCGGTAGTACCTCTCTGTTTGATAGCTGTCTACTACCTACTACCTGCTGAGCTTACGACCATTTTGACTTACGACCTGGATTTGGGTCCCTAACTCCGTAGTAAGTCGGGGAGGAGCTGGAAATAATAACTAAATCCCGATATTTAATATATATAAAAATTTACTGTAACAAAAAATGAAGAGCGCCTTGTGCAAAGAAGCTGCCTTGCTAATGAGTGGTAAACAACACTCTGAGCTTGGCGGGCCTTTTGTTTTCATGCATCTGGAACAGGAACTGGAGAAAAACTTTCTCAGGTTTCTTACAGCATTTTTTGCATCCCTATTCAACATGAGCGAGAGAGCAAGTGATGGTATTGTTGTTTCAAAAGCTAATAGAAAGTGTGTAAGCTTAGCCGAGAAACTAGATGTGTTAAAACGATATGAAAAAGGTGAGAGGTCTGTGGATATTATATGGAGCAAGCAATTAACATATTTTCTGAAGTGGATCCATTAACAGAACAAAGCCTTAAAATTTAAATAAACGCAAATGACCTCTACATAAAAATGTATAATGAGAAAAGAAAGCAGCTGTGCAAGGTTCTTTCGAGAGCTTTATTATACGAAGGCTTAAGCCATCAACTTCAGCTACACCATCAAATTCAGCAGCATAAGCAGCTTCAATATCAACTTCAGGTTCAGTAACAGTTTCAGCAACAGCTTTATGGAAAGCTACAGCTTCAGCCAGAGTTGAACCTACAGCTTCAGCCAGAGTTGAAGCTGATGACTTCGTCATCTGAATAAAAACTCGCACAATATTCATTGGCTGTCCTTATGTTTCAGACTTTACCGCCATTGGTGAATAGAATTTTCGTTCTACATTCGTAAATATTATTCAAAACATATATGAAAAGTAAATAAGTGTTACTTCCATATACATACAGACCCCGACTTACGACTGCTACGACTTACGACCGTCGGGACTTACGAAACGCAGATTTTTTATTAAAAAAAAAAAAAAATTTTTTTTTTTTTTTTTTTTTTTTTCAAATGAGACGCATTTTCTATACCGAAACGTTTCCAGTTAATGTAGTCTCCATGTATAATTAGAAAATTATGGGGGCCCCATGTGCATTTAGCTGTCACACTGTATCCATTCCTTATTATTTATTACTTTCACTGTACTGTATCCATTCCTCATTATTCATTACTTTTACTGAACTGTATTTCATTGTACATTATTTATTTATTAAAAAAAAAAAAAAAAAAAAAAAAAAAAAAAAAAAAAAATAATTTATCTATGTCGGACTTACGACCTGGATTTGGGTCCCTAACCCCGTCGTAAGTCGGGGTCTATCTGTGTGTGTGTGTATATATATATATATATATATATATATATATATATATATATATATATATATATATATATATATATATATATATATATATATTTCATTTTTAGTCCATATAACACGCGGACTTTGAACATATAATCAACGACCTCACCAGCCAGGACTCGAACCCTCGACCTAATGCATGGGACCAGGGAACGTTACCAACCATACCACAAGAGCACTAAAAGCAGTTCTAGACTCTGTTATATTTCACACAAAGCCTGTTCATTGAGCTGATGGCACCGTGAACCTCTCATTGGGAACTGCCCGTGCTGCTTATGTGGATGTCAGTAGCATTTAACAGGGATTAGCACACCCAGGCATAGATCACTGACCCACATCGGGGCCTGGGGGGCGAAAATGTAATAGTAATAGTAATAATAATTATAATAATAATAATTATAATAATAATAATTATTCATAGTAAATAAAAAATGTGGGTCAGTGATCTATGCCCTGGTGGGCTAATACACATTTAAAAAAAAAAAAAAAACGTAACCATTCTGAAAACACAAAAATTCCAAAATCCGAAATGCCTCTGGCCCCAAGGATTTCGGATAAAGGATTGTCAACCTGTAGTAGTAGTTTCACCCAGGACCCAAGGGGACCATACTACATGTAATTATCAAGGATGTAGAGCCACTTGGATTGCCAAGTTAGATCCTCATTTGGCTTGCATAATTCAAAGCAGCTGTGTCTCGGACAACCTGTTCTCACCATTAAATTGTGCAGTTTGTTATAATAAATTGTTTAAATTTAATCAAGCTGAAGGAGATAAGAAAGAACTATTGAAGATCCAAATTAAAAATAGATGGATAAGGCCTTGAAGAGTAAATTTCTAAATGTAAAACACTGGAAAGATCCAAAGTTGGCAGAAAGTTTAAAATTATGGGTGATAGGTAACAGACTTAATCCCCAATTAGACCAACCCACTTCTGCTAAGAAAAGTAGGTTATTGGATATTATGAATAATGAGGCAGTAGGAAGTTTACAAGAACCTCTACCTAGTCAGTCTGATTTTAGTGGATTCCAGGATCAGGATGAGGAAGTTGGCTCTAATTATAGTGTTCAGTTACCAGAGCAGGGAGAACCTGTTGAGACTGACTTCATCCTGTCCCCATTTTGGTAACCACTTCCACCTGGGGCAAATGTGTTGGTTACTATGAGTGGAAACAGGCTGCTGTCGACTCCCACGCAGCTGATGGAGAACATTGAGTGTAAGGATGATCCAAACAGGCCTTGGGTAACATTTGTTTTCGACCACATCTGAGTCTGTGATTCCTTATTCAAGGTATTTTATGAAAATGTTTCTAAATTTCCTGATCTCTCAGCACTTACAAAGAGACAGGAAGGCCAAGCAACTGTGGGTAATCATTCATTGTGTTTAGAAGGTGATACTACAATTTCTTGGCCTGATATTTGCCCAAAAATGATCTCTGAAATAGATGATGTCTGGGCTAATATTTTGAAAGACTCAACATTCATTCCCGCACATAGGAATGCTCACAAGTTTAGTTTTTTGAAGTTCCAATTCAATGACAAAAAGAGCTCCTTATGTGAACTTTCCCAGTATTTGTCGGCTCCAAAATATGCTGTTATAGGTTATGAAATAAATTTGAAACCAGTTGCTTCTGCACTGTTGCTTGAAGAGTTCAAATTTAAGAAGTTGGCAGTGGATATTTGATCTACAATTATGATGTGTCAGTTACTGACAAAGTTTCTTCTAAACTATGAGGACAGCTCAGAAGTAGACAGATGTTTTGCTGCTGCTATACAAGGGATTCCATATTCCCTGTACAACTCATTTATGGAAATGTTGTTGAAAGCCCTAAAACTAAAAGCCCAGCTAAGGAAGCAAGCCACTAATAATGCTTCAAGTGGTAGTGCTTATTTATTGCTACTTTCTTCCCCTCTTTCTCCTGCCTTGTTTGATGAACAAACATTAGTTAAGTACTGTATAGATCAGCTGTTGAGCAAGCTATTAATATTACTGTTCCCATGAGTCCTAAGACCTTTAGGAAATTTAAAAGAAGAAGGTCTAACAGGGGAACAGGACCAGCTGCTAGGTTCAGTTATCAACCTAGAGGAAACTTTAGAGGAGGAAACAATTCAAGACGTGGTAGGGGTGGCCGTTTGTTCAGAAGTGGAAGGAGACCTTATTCCACCACTTCAGCGACCACTCCCTCCCAATGAAGCCAGACAGCTGGGTCATCTAGGGGGTTGGGAAAACAGGTGGACTTCTTCCATACGGGCTTACAGGACAATCAAAGGGGGCTTCACATGGACTTGGTTGAGGCACCCTCCCTTAGTGTTACCAAAGAGGGGTCAGAAACCAACCCCGTTACTCACAGAATTTGTAATTCAACTGTTAAACAGAGGTGTAATAGAACTGTTGCAATCGGAGAAATGTTTCATGTCTCGCCTATTCCCAGTCCCCAAGAAAGGCAGCGACAAATTGAGGTGAATTTTAGATCTTTCCGTCCTGATCAAGTTCATTACTAAAACAAATTTTAAGATGCCTATTATCAAGTGCCTGTTGGTCCCAGGTACAGAAGGTTTCTAGTGTTTGCAGTGGGGATGTAAGTTATCTATTCACAGTGATGCCATTCTGCTTGAAAACTGCACCAAAAGTGTTTACAAAACTGGCAAACATCCCCAGAGAGATCCATGCAAAACCTTTGCTTATCTAGGCGATTGGCTGATAATGGGAAACTCTTTCGAAGATTGTCAAAGGGCGACCCAACGTGCACTAGTACTATTTCAAAACCTTGGTTTAAAGATAAACCAGGTCAAATCAAATCTCATACAAAGTCACAAATTGAATTGGTTAGGTCTCCATTGGGATACCATTCAGCAGTCAGCCAGTCTACCAGAAGCATAAGTAACAGATGTGATAAATCAAGTAGAAGCCTTTTGTGTAAAGCAAGAGGTTTCTTGGCACGATTATAAAAAAAAAAAAAAAAAAATACTGGGTCTGTTGAATTTTGCCACCATAGTACAGGTAGTTTCTTTGGGCACATTAAGGAGGAAGCAATTAACTCATCTTGGGTCGAAATTGCTTTACAGAAACAGACATATTGCTTCTTCTCTCCCTATTCAGATCAAGAATCATCTGTCATGGTGGACAAATTTGGACAATCTAATCGGTTCATCTCCCTGGGTTGCCCCTCAAACAGACTTGGTCGTTTGTACGGACGCGTCCGAAATAGGATGGGGATACCATTCCTCAAAAGGACAAACACATAAACATAAAAGAATTAGCAATAGTCCTATTCTTTTTGTTTGCAAACCCAAATTTCAAAAACAGGACAATTCTGTTTGCCATGGACAACGGAACAACAGAGTTTCGTGTCAATCATCAAGGCTCAACCAGATCTTGGCCCCTTCTAAACCTATCAGAAAAAATTTTCAAGGTTTGTGTAACACAAACACTTTACCTCAAAGCCACTCACATACCAGGAGTACAAAACAATTGGGCAGATGCGTTGTCCCATCTCAGGCCAGTATAGAAGGAAAGAGAATGGTCCCTAAAGATATCGAAGTTCAAGAGTCTAGTGAGGAAGTTTGGGACACCACAAATAGATCTTTGCCTCACAAAACAATCACAAGATGCCAACTTATGCATCTCTGGAACGATCGAATCTTTTAAGAAATGCTCTACTCATAGATTGGAACCGTTGGAATTCAATCTATCTGTTCCCACCTGTGAAAATGTTGCCAAAAGTGCAAAGTGATTCACGAACTCAGATCCGTCCAAGGAAAGGTCCTCTTAATTGCACCATATTGGATCCTACAACCGTGGTGTCTGGATCTGTTGGACTGGTGCCCGCATCCACTACAATTGCATCAAGGATGTCTAGAGCAGGTACTGCACCCTCAGTTCAAGATATCCTTAGCACTTCACGCTTGGAGTTTCTCAAAAGATGTTTAAATAGATTGTTGGGTAATTTCGATATAGTTAACCAAGTGATAGCAGGTCATAGACCCCAAACTTCTATGCACTATGAGAAAGCTTGGAAACTTTTCCAACAATTTATCAGGTTAACGAATCCAATCACATTGTCGGAAACAGTGATGTTAGAATTTTTAGATTTTCTGTTAAGGGTTAAAGGCCTTCAAGGATCGACAATTGCATCTTATAAATCAGCATTGGTTGACCCTCTGGCATAGGGTTTTAATATTACTTTGAGCCAAAGAATTTATCAAATGCTCAGATCGTCCTTTTTCATTCAGAGAAACCCTCAGCCTAAGAGAATCCCACCTTGGTCCCTAGATAAAGTTAATAAATTTCATATGGGGCCTAAGTAACAATATAAATCTGAACCGGGACAGATTGCTCCAGAAGGCAGCCTTCCTTCTAGCAATAGCAACAGGTATGAGAATTAGTGAGCTGATTTAAATTTCCAATAATCCATCATTATTGGTATTTTCTGAGGAAGATGTCACGTTTTTTCCTATGGAGATCCTAAGAAAAAATGAAAGGGAGGATTTTCAAGCTTAACCTATCAGGACAAAATGGCTAATGGATGAGACAACGGTTCCTCATATAATGTGCCCAGTTAGGTATCTTCAAGAATGGTTAACCAGATTCCCTAATCGAGTCCCCGATGTATTCTCATCACAGGGTGGTAAGAAATTGTTTCCTAGTCAAATGACAAAATAATTATCTCAGTTAGTGAGTAAAGCAGACCCTGGCAAGAAATTTTTGGCACATGACACCAGGAAATATGCAGGGTCTGCGGCCTTTCTGCGTCATATGAGCCTCAATCAGATCAAAGAAGTGGGCTTTTGGAAATCTTCATAAAACCTTTCCAAACAGCTATCTTCATCTATCTCTGAGAGATGCTTCACATGTGGTGGTGCTGGGGTCCCCTCCTCCACCTAGTCAATCTCCACAACCAGGACCTTCTTCTTCCTCATCAGAAAAAGTGAGTATCCTAATTGGGATATGTAAATTAACATTTTACCTTCCGGTAAATGTTCCTAATATTGGAAAATATTCTAAAAAAGTTTACAATTATAATCTGGACCTAAGCTAGCAAAGCCTTATACGCAATGTCACCTCCCTCTCCACCTCCTGCTCGGGTAATCAAAGCTAGACGTCGCATTCTGGACTGAACAAAAAGCCATTTTTTTCTAAAAACCAGTTTTTGTGATATAGTCCAGAATGCGACGTCCACATCCAACCCATCTCCACCCCTTTAGAGTTGACATTTGTTTACTGCTCGCTCTAGGGCAAGAGATGACGATAGCAATGCGTGTGACGGAGGGGGTTTTGAGAATTGCAATTAAATGCCAGGTAGTGACGTGTACTCCTAATATTACGTTGAGTAATTATTAGATGCTTTAATTGCCTGTATGTTAGCCTGGCGAGTTATTGCTAGGCATTTGCATACCTAGGTATAAAGCTAGACGTCGCATTCTGGACTATATCACAAAAACTGTTTTTTAGAAAAAACGGCTTATTCGCTATCTGAATATTTGACAACCAAATGTCTTTCAAGGAACCTCTAACCCAATCAGATAATAAGGAACACCTGCATCAGGTTCTGGTTCATAGCATTAATTACTACTATATATACCTGTACATAATTCTCACTTGTAGTTATACAGAGCTGTCTCTAAATATATCTTTCCATGTGCAGGCAGCCCTCTATTATGAAGATTTGGTTTATGAAAAATCCAGAGTTACGGTATAAAAAAATCTTGTCCCAGGTTCTAAAATACAAAAGAAAATCTGAAGTTACATTTTTTTTTGCATTTTTCATAATTTTTTTTTGCAAAAGAAGATGCTGAGCTGTTGCCACAGACATCTCAAGTCTTCCTGTAATGGACCTGGTCAGTTTATAAAGACAATCAAACAAAATCCAACATATAGTTCTGTACTGTATTAAAAGTGGTTAAACAACCTAAAAATAAAATATATGAAGTGCTTTAGTTATCATGGGTCTCAGGATTGCGAGGTGAAACAGTGGTAAGACACTGTTTTAAGATATTTTGACTGTGGGAACACATGTGTTTAGTGTCCCATAGTTTTACCTGATGTCAGTGGAAAGAATAAAATGTTTAATGGATAAGTTTAGCATTTCTTCTTCAGATAAAATATCATAAAAAATCAAATCCTGTGAAAGCAAAGCCTCTCAAAAATGAGTATTGTACAGGTATCCCTCGCTATATGAATGGGTTAGGTTCCTAAAAAAACAATCGTTATGTGAATTTTCGTATAGAGCACAGAAAAACATATGGCAAAAATAGAGTTTGGTTCCCCAATGACAAGAAAACTCCAATATCATACCCCAAAATTATGAAATCGGTTCACAAACAACAAAAAACCTACCAGTACGTTAGCGGTGGTACCTACCTAATGATAAATAGTACACAACTTCGGTAATTTATTAACTGTACCTAACACATTAAAAACATTAATAAAATACTATCTAGATGAAAAGATGCAGCTAAAACAATTAAGGAAAAGCTAATTCAAAGTTTAACACAGCCGTCCTTTGAACATATGCTGGTCACCCTCAAGCCTAGCCATAGCAACTTAGCCCAGCTGCGAACACTCCCCCAACACTTAGCAACACTCCCCCTCTTGCTCTCACGCACAAAGAAATGTTTATTCTCTTTATATTTTTGACCTTATGATACTGTGGTTATTTCATCGTTTCTTTTCTTTTTGTATATTATGTATGTAGGATTGTGTGTGCATGTAAAGGAGTAAAAAAAAAAAAATGAAGAAAGTTTATCTACCCCAAATTAGGAGTTGACAAACAACCACAACATAACCCCCCCCCCCCCGTATAATGGAGGACTGTCTGTATGTTCACTATAATCTTACTCCTTGCGAACAAATTTGATGATATCACTGGGTACAGAAATTAATTTTCATCATTACCATAATCAATGTTTTAAGGCTATTTTCACACTTGTGTTTCCATCTTTTAATGAAGGTTTCGTTTACAGGCTTGAGATTTACTTTATATGCGCACGCACGCAAACTAATTCCTAAATGTGTCATTAATAAGAGTACAGTAATTCTTCAATAAACAAAGAAATTGGAAAAATAATACTGTAGAAAAAAGGAATGAATTTATAGATTGTATACATCAATGGGGGCAACAAAGCTATGACAGCAAAGGAATGACAGAGAGGATGTAGAATTCCCATGTACAAAGGGAGAGATGATGAGGATGACTGATGTGTAATGAGATAGGTCATAGAAATGAAGAAAAATAATTCATGGAAATTAAAGAGTACATAATGAGGGAATTGTGGCCAAATCAAAGGGTGTACTAGGAGAAGAGCAGAGTTGATTCAGAAAAAAAGACAAATCATTTTGGTGTTTGTATTAAAGAATATGGGTGAAAGTTTCTGAAGAATTAGACGAATCTGTTCATGACAGTTATGGTTCTAGAAAAAGCTTATGGTATGATGCGTAATGTCATGAAGACTGTTCAGCATTTTTATGATCGGGGTAGCAAAAGAGGTGAAATCAAGAGTAAAGGAGTAGATAATGGTACAGGAAATAAATGGGTGATGGTCAACTGCTGTTTGCAGATAACACTTATCTAGCAGACAACTTGGAAGAAAAAATTGCAAATGTTAGAGAATAAGTTTGGGAAAATGCAAGGAAGGAGAAACTTAACAGATAATATGAACAAAAGAAAGATGATGAACAGAAGTAGACATGGGGAGAATTTAATGGAGGTATCAGTAAATGGAATCGTGAGTAATGTATTGAACCACAAAAAGGAAAGATGGTGATTGGTGAACTGAGAAATGAATGAAGTGTGATCCAAATCAAAATAGAGCAAAGAAGGGGGGTTTTCAGTGGACTTGTTGAATACAAGAGAAAGAAGCAAAGAGAAATGACTTATTTGAGGGCATTTATTATGAGAGTTGGAAAGATTGTAGAGAATAATGATTATAGAAACAAGGAAGTGATGCATTAATGAAAAAAAAAAAAGAGGAAAACTGGAGATCAGGGTTTGCTGAGGTGTTATGGACACACTGTATCAACAGAATGGGAAGATAATTCAGAGTTGGATGGTAGGAGAGAAGGGAGAAGACTAAGGCAAGGTGGTAGCAATCCCTAGTCACACGCATAAGGTTGAGGGTTGAGTCCTGGCTGGTGAGGTCGTTGATTTATATATAAATATATATATACAGTGGTCCCTTGGTTAACAAAATTTCGGTTAACGAATTACCTTCCATAAGAATCTTCAATTCGGTTAACAAAAAAAAATTGATTAACAAAATCCTTATGAAAATCATGTTTTGTTTTGAACATCAGCTGATAACCTGAGGAGGTACTCAGCCAATTCAGTGATATCTTCTATGTTTACATTCGTTTCCAATGGAGTAAATACTGTATCAAGAAAATTGTGCTCTTTAATATTTGTGCATTTTTTTATACAGTATCAAAATTATTGGTCATTCTAAAATTTAGCCATCCAAGCTCTGTCTACATAAAGTTTTTCAACTATTATTTTTGGCTCGATATATGTAACTTTATTCATTTATTGAAACTCATTTACATGCACACACTGTCCTAAGGGCAAAGCTGAACTATATATGTAATCAGAATAATGTACAAAATGATTACTAAAATTTTTGTCTAGTGCAAACTATTGCATGTTTACATTCAAATTACAGTAGTACACCCACTTAACGTGGTCAATAAAACCAACAGGGTACCGTGTTAAGTGAAAACCGCGCTAAGTGAACAACAGAACATATGGGATTAATTCCAATAGAAACTGGCCCTATCCCCAAACTCCACTTTTTCCGACACAATACCTATGTTCTAGTAAAAATAACATCTTAATTTTATGATGGTACATGCACACAATTAATACTTAAGAGAAATAGAGAAATACAGTCGCCAAGTTAATGTCCATTCAAATAATGGACTCAACTCCCTCCCCCTCTTCTCACACTACACTGCTGGCTCTTCCCTATCTGAGAAATTTTGGGGGGAAAACCACTAAATTTTAATAAATAATACCTCAAACTCAAGTTAGGATAATACAATTGACATTGCTGGATTCCTTGTAAGACCAGGAATATTTTGAATATAAATGTCATATATTTTGCACAAAAGATAACATATTTACTGAGAGTAAAAATTATATCTAAAATTTGTATGTCTAATGCAAAATCTATGATGTTTATATTCAAAATGATCACAAAATTGTAAGAATTCCAGCAATGTAAATTATATTCTGGCCGGGTAATTTGTATGAATTTTATGAGCTAAAACAAATATCTTCAGTTAATAAAAAAAAAAATATTCTTCAAGACACTATCTGTTAATCAAAGTACCCCACCTTGCCTCCCCCCTCTTCCAACGTGAGGTCAGTCCCAACCCCCCCCCCCCCCCCAACCCCCACCAATCCTCCCTTCAAGAGATGTTGGGTGAAAAAACTAAATTTTAACATTTTGTATTAAATAATACGTCAGATTAAAGTTAGGATAATATAATTGACATTGCTGGATTCCTTGTAAGACCAGGAATATTTTGAATACAAATGTCATATATTTTGCACAAAAAATAACATATTTAATCAGAGTAAACATTATATCTAAAATTTGTATGTCTTATGCAAAATCTATGATGTTTATATTCAAAATGATCATCATATTGTAAGAATTCCAGCAATGTAAATTATATTCTGGCCGGGTAATTTGTATGAATTTTATGAGCTAAAACAGGCAGTCAGGCAGGGTGGCGGGTGGGGCGAATCTAAAAATAGCTCTCGAGCCGGACACTCACCGCGTATATGTGGGAAAAACCCGCGTTAAGTGAAAGTTAGGCTCTGGCGAGGCACCGCGTATACGGTAAAACGCGCTAAGCGAAACCGCGTTAAGCGGGGTAATACTGTAATCACTATCTTATAAGAATTCCAGCAATGTAAATTATATTCTCCCCGGTCACTTCTATGAAATTTTATTAGTAAAAAACAAAAACTCAATCTAAAGGACATAAATAGACAATTAAATACTTCACATCTCCACGCCAACTGTCAGACATGTCACTGTCACCCCTGCCTCCCTCCCTCCCCTCCTCCCAGCAAGGGTTGTTTGGTGGTTAAACTGTACAGTAGTGGGCTTTAAATTTTTATCTAATATAATATCACAGTCTAAAGTTAGGAGAATATAATTTGCATTGCTGGAATCCTTAAAGACAGCGAATAATTTGAATATAAACGTCATATATTTTGCACAAGAGATAAAAATTTTAGTACTGTAATGTACATTAGTTTAGTACATTTTATAATGTAAAGTTTTTCAAACTGTATTTTTGGGTAGATTTACATAAATTTCTTCATTTATTTTCATTCATTTACATGCACACACCATACTAAAAGAAACGTAAAAGAAATAAATGACCTTAGTGCAAACCTGGAGTGTACGTGTACAAAATGATAAAGGTACTAAAATTGTTATGTCTAGTGCAAATTATGGCTTCTTTATATTCAAATTAATCACTATAAGAATTCCAGAAATGTAAATTATATTCTCCCCAGTCACTTCTTTGAATTTTTATGAGCAAAAACCAATAACTCAATATAAAGGACAAAAATAAACAAAAATACTTCTCAAGACCTCAGCTTAAGTGTCAAACGTATCACATCAAGTCACCTCCCGCTCCCCCCTCCCTTCCTCCCTCTCCCCCATCTGCCCAGCCAGGGTTTTTATCTTATATAATACAGTATCTCAGACTAAAGTTAGGAGAATATAATTTGCATTGGTGAAATCCTTGCAAGACAGCGAATAATTTGAATATAAACGTCATATATTTTGTACGAGATAAATTTTTTGGCTCTTTGAAAGAAAATTCCTAAATTAGATCTAAAATTTGTATGTCTAATGCAAATTATAGCTTGTTTATATTCAAATTAATCACTATCATATAAGAATTCCAGCAATGTAAATTATATTCTCCCCGGTCATATCTATGGAATTTTATGAGCAAAAAGAAAAAAAAAAAAATTAATACTTCACCAGACACACTAACTGTCAAAGTACAACTCTCCTCCCCCCCCCCCCCTTTTCCCAGCTCTCTCGCTCGCTCCCCCTGCACCTGCTTCAGAAAAAGGTTTGGGGCTTTCCTGTAGGCTTACAGTGTTTATCTCATATAATTTCTCAGACTAAAGTTAGGAGAATATAATTTGCATTGCTGGAATCCTTGCAAGACAGTGAATAATTTGAATATAAACGTCATATATTTTGCACAAAGGATACAATTTTTGCTCTTTCTTAAATGAAATACAGTACAGTAAAAGTAATCAATAATGAAGAATGAATACAGTGTTACTGTGCACTTACCTTTAATGTAGTCAGCTGAATGCACATGGGGTCCCCATAATTTTTTAATTATACATGGAGACTACATTAACCAGATGAAGCAGAGGAGGAGACAGGGCTGGGTGGGTCATCAATGTCGCTTTCTTCAGGCAGGTTAACATACAGGGGAAACTTGCTTGTTGAAGGTATTGGACCATCTTTAGGGAGTGATAGGCAACACTAGTGGAGCGTGAGGAAACAGCAATGGGGGACTTCTTAAAATATATGTCCAATTTAGACTGCACAGTTTGCTTTTTCTTTTCATTGTAAATCTCCCTTTAGCAAGCAAGTGCATCTTGGATCATTCTGTCAACTTTTGCAAAACGCTCAACATTTTGATCCATTCCGTCATTTCCATCCCCTTATTAATTGTAGGAAATGCTTGTGCCATTTGTTTCACTGAAAATTTCTTTGGGGGTGCAGGTTCTTCTTCTACATTTTGACTCTCTTCTTCCTCTGCAATTTTCTGTGCTTCCAGTTCAATAAGATCCTCGTTACTTAGCTCTTCTGCTACACTTTCAACCAAATGCTCAACATCTTCAATATCAATTTCTAACTCCAGCTGCTTACCCAACTCCACTATCTTGTTACTAATCACAGAAATTACTTCATCTTCATTAAATCCTCTGAAACTGTTCACATATCTTTTCAGGACTTTCTTCCATATTCCATTCATGCACTGACCTGTAACCTGATCCCATGCTGCAGCTATGATCTTCACACATTTCAAAATGTTGTAGTCCTTCCAGAACTCTCTGAGCGTTTTCTCACCTTCAGTAGCAGCAACAGCCTGAGCGAAGGTCGTACGTAAATAATTCGCTTTAAAAGCAGCAATAGCACCTTGATCCATGGGTTGGATAATAGAGGTAGTGTTAAGTGGAATGTAGATTACCTAAACATCAGGGTGCAGGTCGTCCAGGTGTGGTGGGTGTCCTGGAGCATTATCCCAAATTAACAAAATCTTGAATGCAATCCCTTGTTGCAGACAATACTCCTTGGCTCGTGGAATGAAACAAGTCAGGAACCAATCCTCAAACAGTACTAGGGTCATCCATGCTTTCTTATTACTGCTATAAAACAGTGGCAGTGTGTGCTTGTTGACATGTTTAAAAGCCCTTGGGTTCTCTGAATGATATATCATGAAGGGCTTAATTTTGAAACCAGTTACATTCCCCTCCAACAGAAGTGTGATACGGTCCTTGAATGCCTTGAATCCCGGCATTGTTTTCACCTCTTTGTGGATGTATGTCCGTTCTGGCATGCAATTCCAGAATAAGCCAGTTTCATCCACATTAAATATTTGCTCAGGCAAATAATTTCCTTTCACGATGACACGATCTAGCTCCTCCTTAAAAGCTTCAGCAGCACCCACATCAGCACTTGCTGCCTCTCCGCTCACCTTTACACTGTGCAAACTGTAGCAGTTCTTAAACCTTTGGAACCACCCATGACTTGCTGTGAAGGTTTGGTCGCACTCATCGCCTGCCTGCTCCTTCAGGCTTTCGAAAAGGCTTCTTGCCTTAGCCTGTAGGGTTAGAAGGCTTAAGGGTACATGCTTTTGTATCTAATCTTCCATCCATATCACAAGTAATTTTTCCATCTCATGAATAGGACCTTGTCTTTTTTTCGTTACTAGTGTTCCCTTTATAGGTGCTGATCCTTTCACTACCTCACAAATTCGTTCCTTGTCCTTCAAAATTGTTGATATTGTCGAGTGAGAGAAGCCAAGGTCGCGTAAAATGGTTGCTACCATTTTTCCAATTTCATATTGCATTATTATTTTCATTTTCATCTCAAAAGTAATTGACTGTCTCTTTTTCTTCTGAGCACCACCAGCATTCTCACTTTTACGCTTGCCAGTCATTTTAAAGGGAATTAGAAACAAAAATATTGTCAGCACACAGAGCGAACACTAACGACAACAACGACGGCCAAACACCAACTGAGCGCGCTATGGCGTGGACGCTGTACACCATGAGGCAGCCCAGCCCACGTCACGGTGTCGTACAGGACGGAAACGTTTCGGTACGAGGCAATACGTACAGAATTTGACAAATTTTTGGTACCGACTGTGGCGATTGTATGTCCGGGTGTTCGTAAGTCGAGTAGGTCTTAAGTCGAGGAGTACCTGTAAATTCCTTTGCCAATAAAAACCGGATTTTCAATTTTTGCTCACCGTAAATAAGTGAACAATGTGAAAATAACTTTCACAGAAACAAGCTACACAGCAGATATAAATAAACACATTTCATTCTGAAAACTTTTGTTTACGTCTGGTCTTGTCAATTGTTCTTTCACGGTTGAATAGTTTGATTGTCTATGTAACTGTCCCGGCTGCGTAGATCAAGCTATTCAACCCATGATGGTTGAATGCCACTGTGTTTATAAATAATTGATAATCAAACACATAAAAAATATCCGCTATTAACAAAACTTTGCCACTGCTTCAGGCAACTACACTTTAATACAAATATTCAATAATTAATAACTGCCAATTACTACTTACAGGGGGCCAAAATTACAAAATCATCCCACTTCAACTACCAGTATGTGCTGGGTCACAAGATAGTGTTTCTGTGTGTTGCCAGAGGTTCTCCATTACCACAGATAACATGGTTTAAAGATGGTGTTGAACTTTATGCTCACAGATATATGCAGGTAAGAGCAATTAATAAGATTATTATTCAGTGAGCCTATAATTTGTAGAGATAATTCATTAAAATTCTTTAAATCTTAATTACTTGTAAATTATCTCATATTAATATCTCTGATAGCCGGAAACCCTCAGACCCGGAACTCTCCGATAGCCGGAATTGAAATTTTCTCGGGAAATCGTTTCCAAAAGCCGGAGCTTTTACGAAAATTCCAGCTTTGAGAACGAATTTCCAAGGGGCACATTTTCTGGAAAATTACAGGAGAATTTTCCCAATACCCAGAAAATTCCATGGATGGGGGAGTTTTTCCGGGTTTGAGAGATGAAAATCAGGCACATTTTCTGGAAATTCCAAGAAAAATTCCGGGGATGGAGGATATTTTTCCAGGTTAGAGAGATGAAGTAATAGACAATTTCCGGAACTTCCGAGTGCAAGAGCACTCTATCGGGTAGTGCTAACCGGGATATTACTGTAGTAATGGAGGTACGTACAGGTACCCACAAATTTAAAAGCATTAATTTATTTTTTGTGAATTATCACATCTTCACAGTAATAGGTCTAGGTAGTTTTTACCAGAAGTTAGATACAGCATTTTGAAACAGAATCAGTCACTAGAATCAAAGTTGTGAAACAAGGTGGCTTTAAATAAGTAGAAGTGCAGAAGACAGTTGTCTTTGAATGTCCTTAGGAGCAGCCCAGAGCCAAATTAATTTCCCTGGATGGATATGTCAAATTAAGTCTGGAGTTTCCATTGCTCAGTGAGAACTGTGACATGGAGTTTAGTTTATTTGTGAGATGACTGCAGATCAGCTTGAAAATGATTTTAGTCCCTCCAGACTACCTCAAAAATAGAAGACAAAAGGTTTGAGAGGATCATGTTGCATAATAAAAACATCTGCAGTCTTGCATGCATTAAATAATAAGGGTTCTCAAGTCTTGCCCTCTTTGGAAATCTCCAGTGTCTTGATACAACTTGTGAGAGAGCTCTCCTGTTCACCTACGGCTAGAAATATTTTGGGGAACATAGAATTTAAAGACAAGATGCTATGTATAGGAATAAGATGATGTCATCTAAAAGAATGTTAGATAATTACTTTTATGGATTCTTTCTCTTGAAATTAATCCACAATTGGACCTCTGTGCAACATTAGGATAATTACCTACTTCTCTATCTTCACTTCAACTAATTATACATTGTTACAGATTTATCTGCTCTCTCCTATCTCTCAGATGCTCCAGATACAGTAATTAAACAACTTAGGCTCCTTTTTGGTCAAATTGCATTTAGTTCTCTTTTCTAATTTAACTGCCCAAAACCTATTCAGATTCCTTGTCCAATTTGGAGTCTGGATGAAGAGTTGATATTATTCTAATGTCCAAGATTTACAAAATCAATGTGTGCAACTTCTTAGTATTGTTCTTTTACCTGGTTCAGAATCCACATTTAGTTTCAGTTTTGTGATGTTTTTGAGGTTTGTTAAAGAGTCAGTTACTACTTGCTTTGTTTTAGGATCTTAGGCTTTGGTGCTTCTTGGTTATATCAGGAGTTTATCATCATATTCTGCACAGCTATAGCCCAATGCTTCATTAAATGGGTTATTGGTTCATGAATGAGTTCTTTGAGGGAAATGTGACCCCCATTCTGCTAGAGAAGCTGGGTCACTGGCTAGACTAAGAATATCTCAATGCCCAGTGTGACATTAGAGAACTGTTTGAAGTTACAGGAATTTGGAAGGTTAGATCCTTGTATCCTATGTATATCATACCTGTTTTAATGGAGCCTTGGCTAACAGGCTTTCATTTAACGGACAGGAAAAATATATTAATTTATTAAATACTGTATAATAATATAATTTCATGAAAAAAATCAATCAAACAATAAAAAATAACCGACGATAAAGTCCGCCACATCTTTGTTGTTTACATCCTCTAAGCCAATCAGCGATCGTCTCAAAACGCATACAGTAGCCTGCCAAGATTAAGGCATTTATTGTATGGCATTTTAAAAAGCACGGAATAGCTAATTCGTTAGCTTTCCCGGACTGTCATTAAAAAATATGACATTGTACAGCGTCTTGGAAAGAACTGTTGTACAACGCAGTCTTCAGAAAACAATAAAATTAGGAGAACTGTTATTTGGATACAATACAAAAAGAAACAGTGAAGAAAATTATGGGAAGAAAGACAAAAAGGAAAAAAGTCAATCAATCAATAATAAATAAGAATAAAAAAAAATCGGGCCCATTGTAAAGGTAATTTCTCCCGGAACTATTAAATCACACGTAACATCCAGCAGAACAGCTGTACGCACCTTCTCTTGCGGCTAGGTGTTCGCAAATTTACACATGCAATACGTAAAACGAATTTCAGGTTCGTTTGTCTTAATTTTTGCACTTACAGAACAATAATCAACTTGTTCACCCTTATTTAAAGTATCTTATGAGTAATGATATTAAAGTTTTAATCATATTTGAGTAATTATCAATATCGTTACAGCAAAGTCACCAACGGCTAATGAAATCAGACAGCACCCACGTAAAAGGGGCGGAGCCTAAACAGGTTTCAACTAGGCGCAATCCTTTTCAATTCTTTCACGCCATACGCTTTGTTTTAGGTCCTATCCAATATACTATCGTATATAATTATTTTTATTATTAGATCACAGATTTTTATTGCCTTACATGCCCCCAACTCTTTTATGCTGTATTAATCAAAATATTCTCCATAAGCAGCAATGATCTGCGTATTTTCAGACAATGTTAGCTATTCCGTGCATCTGAAATGCCTTACAGTAACTGCTTTTAGTGTCCATTGCATCACAGGCGGTCTCTTCGTATTTTTACTATCTATGTGTGTTTTGTGACCATTTTATGCCCATTATGTCTGGGAATTGGCCTGCAAGTAAGTGTGTTGGTAAACCAGCCATGGAGCCCAGGAAAGTCATTAGTATGGATGTGAAAATGAAAGTGATACAAACGGTTGAGGCAGGCAACTGTCAGGTCGATGCTAGTCTGTCATTTGGCTTGGCTTCTTCCACTGTTAAAACCATACTCGATAACAGCAAGATTTGAATAAATTAACTGGTAAGTGTTATTAAATTTAGTTTCAGTTATTACTTATGTTAACAAAGTCTTCATTTCAATGTAAAAGTTAAACATTGTTACCTCGTAACAGTCATTTTTGTTGTGTTATTATCGATGCGCTGGAGTGGTTTGTTTTCCGCTTAATGTTTACTTTTTGTACAGAGACAGCAGTGGAAAATCACATGTATTTCTAAGTAACTGCAACATTTTTTATAATGTTCTAGACCTATTTGATACATTTAATCATTATTTAGTCATTCTCTAAGAAAATATTAGTATCTAAAGGGATTTATTTATCATTTTGACAAATTTTGCTATTAACAAGAATCAAACTCCATAAGCATCATGTTATAATGGCCTATTTTAACGGATATTTCACTTACTGGACCAGCCTCAAGAATGTATACCCCCTCCCAGCAAGGGTTTGGCGGTTATACAGTAGGCTTTAAGTTTTTATCTTATATAACATCACAAACTAAAGTTAGGAGAATATAATTTACATTGATGGAATCCTTGCAAGACAGTGAAGAATTTTAATATAAATGTCATTTATTTTGCACAAAAGATAAAAAAAATTTTCGCTGTAATAATATTCTTAAATTAGAACTAAAAGTTTTATGTCTAATGTGAGCTATAGAATGTTTATATTCAAATTAATCACTATCTTATAAGAATTCCAGCAATGTTAATTATATTCTCCCTTGTCAGTTCAGTGATATCTTATAAGAGAAAAACTTAAAGTCTCTCTTAAGGACAGATAAATAAAAAAGCACTAGACCTTGGCATCAACTGTCAAACATATCACCTCACCTCCCCCACCCCCCCCCCCTCCCCCATCTTCCCAGCCAGTAAACAGACCATTTCACATCCCTTAATTTTAGCTGTGTTGATTTATGAGTGTTTGTTTTAACATAATACTACAAAATACAATGTTTTGTTTATTCTAGGAGACGGACTAAGGTGCATCTGGGTAGACTCTCAGTCTTTTTAATATTTTGTGTTTCTCTCAAGTACCAAACTAAATTATTCCATTGAAACAACACTTCGATTTAGTGCAAATTCGGTTTAAAGAGACCTCTCTTGGAAAGTATCTCGCATTATATCGACGTTCTACTGTAAAAGCTTTTAGTGTCAATTGTTGCCTGGGATGGATTTTAGGTCATAAAAGAAAGACTGTCCCTGAAACCCACTTTATGACTGAGTCAGAGCCATATTTACCATAGTGCAGCTGCAACAGGGTCCCCACAAAAGAAGACTTTTAATACTACTACTACTACTACTACTACTACTACTACTACTACTACTACTAATACTACTAATAATAATAATAATAATAATAATACAGTACTGTACTGTATATCATTTTGATATTGTTTGTTGTGTCAAATTTTGAGTACTATGTAGTAGTAGGATTGAAAGTACTGTACAGCATATAAAATAACTTCAACAATTTCTTCCAGCTGCACGAGTGGAAGAAGGGGGACCATCTGAAGAGCAAGATGGAAATTGACCCAGCAACTCAAGCTGATGCTGGTATCTACGAATGTCATGCCAACAATAAGTATGCAGTTGACACCAAAGCCTTTCGCACCACCTACATTGCACAGTTCAACTAATAGTTAGTGTTACTGATAGTATCAAAGGAAACTTATTAATTTATGATAAAATACAACAAATGGAAGAATTGATACAACACACAGTGCATTACTGTCTTGTATAACAATTCCAGTATGCGCCTATGTGAAGAATAACTTCTACTGAGAATGGGATGAACCTAATGTAAAACACTTGAAAGCATTTGTAAAGATATAATTTTGTTAACTACTACTTATGCCATGGTGGCAAACCTCAGGTAGTTAACAGTTAGCTAGCTTTGACTGAGTGATCATCAATGAACATAATGGCACGTAACAAAGTCAACTTGATCATATTTTAATTAATGATTTTACAAATTGAGAACCAATCAGATGTATGTATGTAATGAAAGTATAATTACTTTCTGGCATGAAATAATTTTTTGCATACACAGTACACAGTATCATACTGAAAACATATTAAGCAAAATAAATGACTGTAAATGTAACTAAAAAATTAAGATCTTGGTACAAAAATAACAATAAGCTTTTGTAGTGGACTGACAGACAATTATTGTACTACCATACAGTACACAATTACTGTTGCTGCCCCTGACATGGTATATGACTAAGCAGATGACTTAACTGGAAGCATTAATGAGAATGAAAAATGAGGGTTTATACAATATAAAATATGAAGTAATGTGGTAAATGCCCAGTGATTTTTCTAAATGAAGAAGTTAGAGAAGCATGTAAGATCTGGGTTAAATTCAAGGAATCTGCTGTGGTTGTAACAAAAATTTAATGTGGACTAAAGATGAGAGGTGCTGTAGTAAGAAAATGGAACAGTATTGTGGATCCACTGTGCTGAGAGTGATACAAAAACCTAAGACTTAGAAACTAGTGAGGAAATAAGTGAGTATTTATGAAGAGGGTATGAGTAAACAAGCAAATAGATGTACTGTACTGCATAACAAAGAAAAATTAATGGAAACAATGGAAACAGGTTGTGCAGAAAGTAGAGGAGAATGGAGTTTAAATCTGTGCAGTATTAACAGATGAGTGTGTTTTGGAATACTGTATGATCAGTGGTTAAGGAGAACAATACATACTGTAATGAAGATGGGGAAACAAGAATGACAAGATTTTTTATCATAGCCATACACCATATGTAAGAAATGAAAGACCTACTAAATGTTAGATAAGGATAAACCAAATGTGTCTAATTTAGACCCAGAACAGGGTTTATCACGTAGAAAAATGCAAGGTGAAATATGACAAAGCTCAAAGAGCTGACTAAGTGACTTAGATGTTAATAGGGTGTTACAAGTAAATTTTACTGCAATATGTGAGAGCATGGAATTTTGCTAGTATACCAAAGGATGGGATGGATGCTGTGATCGTACTATTTTTTTTCATGAAGATAACAATGTAGAGAATGAATGTGAAATTTATGCAAATATTTATCTATTAAGTGCAAGAGTGAATGCAAGGCATAAAGTAATATAATAATTAATAGAATTCAGAAAAAAGGACAAAGGGAAGTATGAGTAAGATTACAGATAGGTTAGGATCTTTACTTAGGTGAAGAAAGTTGCATTGGGAAGCTGGTAAAATTATAATTGATTTTAAAAGAAGATACAGTACAGTAGAGACAGATATATGGACGTGTACAGATGGTGAACACAATATACATTCCTCCCTTTTTCTATGACTGGGTTATAAAAATGAGGCAACTGTTTAAAGGTTATGGTTGGTGTTACAAATAAAGTAATACAGGCCTAATTTGGGGTGTTGGTGGTACATTGGTAGTGCATGTGCCTCTCACCACTGCAGTTGTGAGTTTAAATCCCCAACCAAACATCTCCGGATACTCCAATTTCTTTCTATATTAGCACTGGTTAATGAAGGTCGTAACAAAGTAATAAAATACAGACTGACCGCCCAACATCTAGTGAGCTGAAAAGTGGTGAAACTAACAAATAAAAAATTTAATAAAAAAACATATACAAAATAAACCATGAAGAGAAGTAAGCAGTGTACTAGCTAGTTATGTGGGTAATTATAATACTAAAAATGCTGTATGATTTGCTGTATACAAATAATACTTATTTAAAAGATGACTCAATATAAGAAATACTGAACAGTACTGTACAGGATACCAGGCATCTTTAGAGTTATGTGCTGATACAGATTACCTTGATGTGAGTGCTCATCAATATGAGGGTTGTAATATACAGTTAGATGGTAAGAGGTTTGTAAGGGTTCCGAGTACTGTACTGTATTTAGGATGCAACTTTGTTGAAGATAGAGAAAACAAATTATGATAAATTCATTTCAAAGAGAAATAAGCTGTTGGTGTTCTGAGGAATGTTATAAGTATTAACAGCAGTATGTATATCTAGGCTTAATAAAAACTATAAATTGAAAAATAAAAAAATTATCCGCAATTATAAACAAAGCAGAGAGGCATAAAGACAGCAAGAAAAATGAGAATTAAGGCAAAGACTAACTCCATAATAGAAGTACAGTAATCCTTAGTAGTCCTCGCTAGACAAAAAAGGGGTGCGTTATGTGGAAGTTGTGTATAAAGAAAAAATTTGTAGAGAGCGATATAACCACTGACATACGGTACAGCACTGTTATAAATGGAGGACACAAGCCTGGTGTCTGATTCCTAGCCACTTTATGTGCCCAAACTGCTCAAATTAAATAAAAAATCTTTATTACCATAAAAAATTCAGAACATCATTAAATGTGTAATTAAATACACATTCACCATAAATACATTAAAATAGAAAAATGGACATCACATGGTATGATTTTTTTTCGTCATTCATGGTGTTCTCTCACTCCAAGAACTTCTCTGTCACACATGAAACACTCTGCTTCCTCCCTTCTATTCAAATCAAAGAAACCTCTATTTTTGCCTGTTTATAATCACAATCAACTTTCTCTTAGTGCGCATACTTCCGAACTTATTCAGTAAAATGTTTAAGTCTTCTTCTGATTCACCCACTAGAGCAATGTCATCTGCAAACAGTAAGTGACTAAACTTCCTTTTACATCCCATATCATTAATAGGCAAACTTGCACCCTTCTTGCTTTCACCTCTTGTACAGTACTATCCCATCTATAAACACTCTGAACTACAGTGGTACAGGTATTGCACATCCTTACTCAAATTTTACTTTCACTGGATACTGTTACACAAGCTTGACTCTGCCTTTAAAAATCCTGGACATCATTTTAACAGTTTCTCATTTACCCCATACAGTACTGTGCTCTTTTAATATTTCTCAAATCTGTTTCCTACACAGGTTGACCCTCCCTATCTTAAAACCTTGGGACCAGGGCCATAAGGATAATAGAAATTCCCATTAAATAAAAGGATGACAAGTAGTAGTACGTTGCCTTCTCTACACCAAGCCTAATGCCCTGTAATGGTTAGAATTTCATTTTGTACAAATTTTACTCATCATAATGAATAATTGTAATAAATAAATGAGTAATGTGACAATAATGCAGCATTTAATAAATAAATAAGTTATATGAAAATCACATTTAATACACATATACTGTACTGTATAATAAATGAAATAATAAAATAATCAATTAAAATTAAAACAAATTCACGCATCCCACACCATGGTTAGTCATACTGGGCACTTGTAATAATAATACTTATGATCTGATGTCCTTAAACAGTTTTGGGTTAACCTCACTCTCACCAACATGCCTCCCAAAATAAAAATTTCCACACAGAAACACTAACCGTGTGGAAAAAATTACCCAGCAAATGTAATACAAAGGAAAGGTGTGTGTATAAGCATTACTTAGGAGAGTGTTCATATCTGGAGCTAGTGAATGCCTGACCCACTAGAGATCACCTCATGTTATAGAAACCACAAGATCCGAAAATATGCCAAAGAAACTTGTGATGGCACCAAGTGTAAACTCATTAAAGACCAGACTTAATCAACACTGGTGCAGGTTCAGATACATTCTGTAGCCAGTAAATGCCCGGCACTTGCCAACAGTATGTAACAGACATGACCGACCACCCAAGTGGCTAACAGGCCAATCAGAGGCTTACAGGATAAAGTAAAGTATAATCTCCATCTACCGTCACTTATCAACTGCCCACCCACCACTACCACCTTGGATCAGTTAACCAGCACTTCCATCTACACCCATTATTAACACTAAATTATATTAAAACAGTAATGGGTAAACATTTAATAACTGAAAGAATGCATAAAAAAGTTATATAAGTTGTAGTAATGAAGGATTCATTGAGAAGCTCGTGCCATTTTCTCCCTCTTATGGCCAATCGTAAACTGTTGTTCCTTAACTGCTTATGTTGTTCAACAATTCCTAATTTGACCTCTAAAATGACACACTCTCACTGTTTCGTGATGAACAAGGTGCTTGGTGAAGCACCGGGAGATCATGTTTGTACTCATTACTCACAATTTGGAGTGATTTCAAAGAAATAATTTCATACAGATGTAAACAACTCTCGTTACAAATGTCTTTTTATAATTATCTGGAAGGTTCTAGTAAAGTGTGCAAGATATAAAGTTATATACTGTATTACATACCAATATTTTAAAATACAATAAACATTTATATTTCTTTGAGAACCTTCAATTATTTCACGAAACAATTATTATGAAAGACAATTTTATGCAAAAAAATTAAGTTCCCCTTTGAGCTTTTTGAAGTTGTACACTGTATATGAACAAACATTTCACATAAATATTATACTGTATTCAGTGTCTCTCTCTTTCTCTTGGAAGAACTATAGCCAGGAGTATTTAATGGTCACTCAGGTTGAATGTGAGATGGGTGTTATCCAGTGTGACCCTACCAAACATTGCAAATTTTCTCCAGGTACTCCAGTTTCCTCCTGTACTAACACTGTAAATGAAAGTCATAACACAAAACAAACTGACTAACTGAATGGCTAGTTAACTGACAAGTGATGAAAATGAGATGTTTAGTTGTAAAGTGCTGTACAGTACCGTTGCCATGCCTGGCAGCATTGTGCTGCAACTGTAAGATGTCACCGACTGTAAGATGTCACCAGGTAGTAGGCAGCTATCAAACAAGGAGGTACTACCGCCTGGGAAGATATTGCAAGCATAATGTATTGACTAATGGTAGACCCTGCTGCCATATGGCATCACAAAAATTGTGACCAAGTCCCAGGTTGCTAATTTGACTTTCTACCTCATTTACACACAATTGTAGGGGTTCAATTGTTTCTCTTACTTTGATAACACAACACACATACAGTATTTTCTCAATTTAACAAACCTATTCAAGCCACCCCTTTCCGTTAAATTAAAATTTCCGCTAAATCGAACTTTCCATTATTTTCCACGCCAAATGCACCATTTGGTGCATGGGGTTTGCTTACATCCGCTCAGTCTGTGTCCTGTCACCACTACGTGTGTTGTTCACTACTACCTCTCGGTCTACTTCTCAGTCAGCTAACTACTGTACTGTGCTTAGACATCATGCTAAAAGTCTCTCAGAAGTCTCATAAAGGATGTGGTGTGGGGGAAAAATTCACGAGAGTGCGGCCATCAATTGGATAAAGTTTGGAAATTATAAAGGTAAGCCATGAATAATGTTTCTGTGTACATATTATATGTCCCAGGTGTCTGCGTAGGTGCGAGCGTATTAGCGAAATTATTCTCAATTTAGCGAAATAGTTCATTAAATCGAGTGAAAAATAACGGAAAAAATTTCTTCCATTAAATTGAGAGTTTGTTATATCGGATTCCGTTAAATCGAGAGCATATTGTACAGTCAGTCCCAGAATTACGACGGGGTTATATTTCACAGAGTCTAAAACTGCTTTTAGTGTCCTTGTGGCCTAGCCGGTAAGCGTTCCCTAGTCACACCCAGTAGGTCGAGGGTTCGATTCCTTGCTGGTGAGGTCGTTGATTATATGTTCAAAGTCCGCGTGTTAAATGGACTAAAAATGAAGTATATATATGTACCTCGCGTTTCATACCAGCTGGATTCGGTAAAATGCTACTGACACCACATAAGAGGCACGGGCAGTTTCCCAATGAGGTTCACGGCGCCAACAGCTCGATGAACAGGATTTGTGTGAAATATAACAGAGTCTAGAACTGCTTTTAGTGTCCTTGTGGCCTAGCCGGTAAGTGTTCCCTAGTCACACCCAGTAGGTCGAGGGTTCGATTCCTTGCTGGTGAGGTCGTTGATTATATGTTCAAAGTCCGCGTGTTAAATGGACTAAAAATGAAGTACAGGTAGTCGTCGACTTACGACCTATGCGACTTACGTCTGTTCGACTTTACGACCGGCGGTACGACAGTTTTGGCCCCAGCCCCAGTGTAAATAATAAACCAATTGTACTGTAGTATGCAGTGATTTACTTAAACCTGACGACCGTAACAATAATGAACAAAGAAAATGTTGATAAAATATGACTTAAAGATGATTATATTATCATTACACATTACAGTATAATATACGTAAGGTAATTATAACATAGGCCGACTTACGACCAGATCAACTTACGACCGGTCGGCCGTAACCAATCTAGGTCGTAAGTCGACGACTACCTGTATATATATATGTATGTATATATATATATATATATATATATATATATATATATATATATATATATTATATTATATATATATATATATAAGGTAGTCGTCGACTTACGACCTATGCGACTTACGTCCGTTCGACTTTACGACCGGCGGTACGACAGTTTTGGCCCCAGCCTCCTCACGCTGCCGGGAGCTGGAGCCGCGCGCATCCCCGCGCTCAATTACAAACACGCTCGCTGGTACAGCACACTTCCCTCCGTGTCTGTTTGCCTTGTGCCTTTCTTTTGTCTCGGAAATCTTTCTTGAACCACCACCCCCCCCAAGATGTCTACCAAGAGGAAACTGTCTTCATCTACTCCTCAACCTGCCAAGAAGCAAAGAAAGGCCATTGATTTAAACACTAAAATGATGGTGATTAAACAGCACGAAGGGGGTAAGAAAGTGAATGAGATTGCACGTGATCTGACGCTATCACACTCTACTGTGTCGACGATTTTGAAGGATAAAGAAAGGATTCGTGAAGCTGTGAAAGGTTCTGCACCCATGCAAGCGACAGTTATAACGAAGCAACGGACTGGGCCTCTCCACGAAATGGAGAAATTACTTTACATTTGGATGGAAGATCAGATCCAGAAACGGACACCGTTAAGCCTTTTTACTGTGCAGACGAAGGCTAGAAGTCTATTTCAGACTTTGAAGGAGCGCGCCGGAGAAGACTACAGTCAAGAATTTGCAGCAAGTACTGGCTGGTTCAAGAGATTCAAGAAAAGATTTCAATTTCATAATGTTCGAGTGACTGGGGAAGCAGCGAGTGCAGACGAGGAAGGAGCACGCAAGTTTGTTGACAGTCTGGATGAATTGATTACGGATGAGGGATATCTAGCAGAGCAGATATTTAATGTGGATGAAACGGGATTGTATTGGAAACGGATGCCAGAACGCACTTACATCCAAAAAGAAGCCAAAAGCATGTCTGGATTTAAAGCATTTAAGGATAGGCTTACTCTGCTGCTTGGCGGGAACATCGCGGGGTTTAAGCTGAAACCTTTCCTAATCTTCCATTCAGAAAACCCGCGGGCGTTGAAAAATGTAAACAAGCACACGCTGCCCGTTTACTTTCGGTCTAACCGTAAAGCATGGATGACACAGGCACTGTTTGAAGACTGGTTTGTAAATTGTTTTATTCCTCAAGCTCGTGAATATTGTGTGACGAAAGAAATTCCTTTCAAGATTTTATTGCTACTGGACAATGCGCCTGGACATCCACCTCATCTATCAGATATTCATCCGGACGTGAAAGTGATTTTTATGCCGCCAAACACGACTTCAATATTGCAGCCTATGGACCAAGGTTCAATTGCTACTTTCAAGGCTATCTATCTCCGAACCACCTTTGCCCAAGCCATAGCCGCTATAGATGCCGACCCAGAACTATCGTTGCGTGACTTTTGGAAACAGTACAACATTCTTATGGGTATCAAGAATCTGGCAAACGCCTGGGAGGCTGTGACGGAGAAGTGCATGAATGGCATCTGGAAACAGTGTGTTAAGCGCTATGTTCATACTTTTGCAGGATTTGACAGTGAAAATGAGCTTGAAGTTATTCGGGAAAAAATAGTAAAACTGGCAAAAGATCTTTCTTTGGAATGTGAAGTGGAAGATGTTGAGGAGTTGCTAGACCAAGAATCAGAGGAACTTACAAATGAAGAGCTAATCGAATTGGAAGAAGAAAATGTAGCAGAAGAGGAAAGGAGAGAAGCAGCGGATAACGAAGAGGAGGAGGAGCCACAAAGGACGTTCACCACTAAGGGATTATCAGAAGGTTTATCTCTACTAAATAAACTTCTTGCCCATTTTGAAGGAATGGACCCAAACATTGAACGATTTGCAAGGATTGAGCGGATGGCACGCAATTCGTTTCGTCCATATCAAGAAATTTACGAGGAGAAGAAGAAACGAACAATTCAGACAAAGCTCACCATGTTCATGAAAAAAACAACTCCTCCGGCTACCCCAAAGGCTGCCCCAGCTGACGACCCCGACGATCCACAGCCAAGCACCAGCGGCCAATAAGATATTTTTTTGTATGTTTGTATGTTTTGCAACTAAAATGTTTTATATGTTTTGCACCCGTATTTTTTTTTTTTTGTATGTTGTGTAAATAATAAACCAATTGTACTGTAATATGCAGTGATTTACTTAAACCTGACGACCGTAACAATAATGAACAAAGAAAATGTTGATAAAATATGACTTAAAGATGATTACACATTATAATATACGTAAGGTAATTATAACATAGGCCGACTTACGACCAGATCAACTTATGACCGGTTGGCCGTAACCAATCTCGGTCTGTTATATTTCACACAAAGCCTGTTCATCGAGCTGATTGCGCCGTGAACCTCAATGGGAAACTGCCCGTGCCTCGTATGTGGTGTCGGTAAAATGCTACTGACACCACATACGAGGCACGGGCAGTTTCCCATTGAGGTTCACGGCGCAATCAGCTCGATGAACAGGCTTTGTGTGAAATATAACAGAGTCTAGAACTGCTTTTAGTGTCCTTGTGGCCTAGCCGGTAAGCGCTCCCTAGTCACACCCAGTAGGTCGAGGGTTCGATTCCTTGCTGGTGAGGTCGTTGATTGTATGTTCAAAGTCCGCGTGTTAAATGGACTAAAAATGAAGTATATATATGTACCTCGCGTTTCATACCAGCTGGATTCGGTAAAATGCTACTGACACCACATACGAGGCACGGGCAGTTTCCCATTGAGGTTCACGGCGCAATCAGCTCGATGAACAAGCTTTGTGTGAAATATAACAGAGTCTAGAACTGCTTTTAGTGTCCTTGTGGCCTAGCCGGTAAGCGCTCCCTAGTCACACCCAGTAGGTCGAGGGTTCGATTCCTTGCTGGTGAGGTCGTTGATTGTATGTTCAAAGTCCGCGTGTTAAATGGACTAAAAATGAAGTGTATATATATATATATATATATATATATATATATATATAATATATATATATATATATATATATATATATATATACACAGTGGTCCCTCGGTTAACGAGCACCATCCGTTCCAGTAGGTTGCTCGTTAACCGAAAAACTCGTTAACCGAAACCATTGTTTCAATGGGTTTTTTGGTAAGTGGTTCCAGCTCACCGAAAATTGCCTAAATTCAACAAAAATGGTAGAAAAGTTCACTTACTTTGAGGTATGTATGTAGAAGGCTCCTGGATGATGATGATGATGATGATGGGAATTAGAATGGGGGTGGAGGAGAAGGAAGAAGAGAAGGCATTGGGGTGGAAGAGAAGTCACCCCATGGTGCCATTTCACCCAAAAAATTTAGCTCTCTTGGTGTAATTCAAGATTATTTTCTTTAAATCAACATTGCACTGCATTATATATTGTCAATATGTAAAATATATTTCAAAATGACCAATAATTTGCTTGGAAACAGTACATTAACACATTAATTCATCTAATAATCAGCAAGTGGACAGTGTGGCTTTCTATGGTAAAGTATTATATTATTTCTATGTAATTATGTATAAATATTTTATATAACAAGTACACAGTAACATGGGAGTCACATAACATCACCTATAGTGGACATGAATTGTATGATGAATGTGGACACCTCAATGATAACTTCATTCAAGAGTTCAAAGAGAATTAGATGTGAAACAGAGTGAAAGTCATTACTGTATTTACTTTATCCCGCTAAACATTAGTGTATGAATGAATTAAAAGGACTCTTCTTCTTATTGTTTTCCAGCAGATTATACTGTACAGTGCCCCTCTGTATTATGTGCAGCCAAACCTAACTTATTGCAGTTGGTTGGAATAGAATGTATCAGATCAATATATCGAGATGCAGTAGATACTGCACTGTAATTTTGGTTTGGAAATAAATATAACTGTGTGATAAATTAAAGATGTCTTAACTCATGCTCCTAAGTCCAAGTAGTTCAGCAATGAATGAGTAAATCATAAATCTCTTATGGCTGCACTAACTACTACTGTAAAATTTCTGACAGCAACCGAGACATCCATCATATCTACCTACAGTATTGTACTGTACTTCACAACAACTGCTTTATGTCTGTCTGAGTACGACTAATTCTAATATTGCAAATAAAAAAGTAGTGCGTGCAGGCCGAAGCAAAATTTCTCAGGCTCATTGCTGTCAAAATCTTGGTAAATATACACTCAGTATGCTGTGCTGTAAGCAATACAATTTACCTTAATGTTAAAAATAACAGACAATCAACTGCATTAATATCGAAGGAATTATACACTGTATTGTACACCTGTATTTTATCTATGTTTAGAATTATACATTAATTATTCTAAATGAAACTATTTACAGGATACTGATCAGTTCTATAAAAGTTAGCTATGCAAGTATTTAAAAAAAAGAACATCAAATCACTACTGATTCCATATACAGGCACTGTACATGAGTTATTTCCCTAAGTAGAGAGCACTTGTTATACTAATTTTTTTAACCTATCCAGTATATAATGCCAGGGCAAGCACTCCATTTTTTGAGAATGAACTCTATGTAGAGTAGAACGTTGATATAACACGAGATAGGTTCCAAGAGCGATCGCTTTAAACCAAATTCACACTAAATCAAAGTTTTTAGAAAAAAAAATGGCTTTTTTGTAGTATTATGTTAAAACAAACACTTAAAAATAAACACAGCTAAAATTAAGGGATGTGAAATGGTCTGTTTACTGGCTGGGAAGATGGGGGAGGGGGGGGGGGGGGTGGGGGAGGTGAGGTGATATGTTTGACAGTTGATGCCAAGGTCTAGTGCTTATTTATTTATCTATCCTTAAGAGTGACTTTAAGTTTTTCTCTTATAAGATATCACTGAACTGACATGAGAGAATATAATAAACATTGCTGGAATTCTTATAAGATAGTGATTAATTTGAATATAAACATGCTATAGCTCACATTAGACATAAAACTTTTAGTTCTAATTTAAGAATTTTACTGCAATGAGCAAAATTTTTCATCTGTACTGCAAAATATATGACGTTTATATTCAAATTATTCGCTGTCTCGCAATGATTCCAGCAATACAAATTATATTCTCCTAACTTTAGTCCGTGACATTATATAAGATAAGAACTTTAAGCCAAAAACACCAAACCCTGGCTGGGAAGATGGGGAGGGAGGGAGGGAGGGAGGGAGGAAAGTGAAAGTGACATGTTTGACAGTTGGTGCTGAAGGTCTAGTGAAGTATTTATTTGTTTATTTGTGTCCTTTAGCTTGAGTTCATGTTTTTTGTTTAAAAACTGTCACAGAAGTGACTGGGGAGAATATAATTTACATTGCTGGAATTCTAAAAATATAGTGATTAATTTGAATATACACATGCTATAGTTTGCACTGAACAAAAATTTTAGTAATTATTTTGAGTACAGTCATGCGCCGGTTAACGTTCTAGATACGTTCTTGGAAAAGTGACGTTAACTGAAATGGACGTTGTCTGATCATCACATTAACTTTGTATTTATACTTACGTGTATGTGGAATACTATACAGGTACATATATACTTTTGCTCTTAAATCACTACTGTAATGTGATACAGGTGATTAATTTTTATCTCTTGTGCAAAATACATGACGTTTATATTAAAATTATTCATGGTTTTACAAGGATTCCAGCAACGCTGGGCAGTTGGGGGAGAGAGAGAGGGAGGGAGGGAGGGAGGGAGGAAGCGAGCAAGGGGGCTTGAGGGGAGGGGAGGTAGTACGTTTGACAGTTGTCACCGGCCCAAGGTCTAACACGTGTACCTGTATATTTATCAGTTCTTAAGTGACTAAGCTTCTCTCTTATAAAAATCCAGTGAAATGACCTGGGTGAATATAATTAACATTGCTGGGATTCTTGTAAGATACTGATTTATTTGAATATAAACATGCAGTAATTCGCACTAGACATAACAATTTACCGTAATCAAATTAGTACATGTGCACTCCAGCTTTGCACTAAGGTCATTTATTTCTGTTACATTTATTTTAGTATGGTGTGTGCATGTAAATGGATGAAAATAAATGAAGAAATTTATGTAAATCTACCCAAAAATACAGTTGAAAATTTTTTTATTATAAATGTACTACAGTACTGTACACTATTGTACAAAATTTTTTATCTTTTGAGCAAAATATATGACGTTTATATTCAAATTATTGGCTGTCTTGCAAGGATTCCAGCAATGCAAATTATAATCTCCTAACTTTAGTCTGAGATATTATATAAGATAAAAACTGTAAGCCTAAAACCCTGGCTGGGAGGGACAGCCAGCCAGCGAGGGGTTGGGGGGGGGGGGGGTCGAGGTGATATGTTTGACAGCTTTAGCCGAAGGTCTCTGTGTGTTTATTTAACAGTCCTACTAAGCTTCTCTCATTTTAAAAAGCCAGTGAAATGACCTGGGAGAATATAATTAACATTGCTAAGATTCTTGTTGGATACTGATTTATTTGAATATAAACATTAAGTAATTCGCACTAGACATAACAATTTTAGTACCATAATCAAATTGGTACATGTGCACTCCAGCTTTGCACTAAGGTCATTTATTTCTTTTACGTTTATTTTAGTATGGTGTGTGTATGTAAATGAATGAAAATAAATGAAGAAATTTATGTAAATCTACCCAAAAATACAGTTGAAAAAATTTATATTATAAATGTACTCCAGTATTGTACACTAATGTACTACATTGTTTATATCTTGCGCAAAATATATGAAGCTTATATTTAAATTAATCTCTGTCTTGCAAGGATTTCAGCAATGCAAATTATATTATCCTAACTTTAGTCTGAGATATTATATAAAATAAACATAAAGAAATCACCAATCTTTTATCTTGAACACGAGGGTGGTGGGAAGAGGGGGGGGGAGGTGACAGAATGTCTGGCGTTTGTTTGTTTGTTTATTTATTTATTTGAGATAAGATTCGACAGTTGGCGCTGAAGGCCTGCCTGCGTGTTTATTTATCATTACTTAAGAGTAGCTAAGCTCTTCTCATAATTTGCCACCCAAACGACCTGGGTGAATATACCTTACATAGCTGGGTTCTTGTAAGATAGTAATTTATTTGAATACCTGTATAAACAAGCTATATTTGCAATAGACATAACAATTTTAGTCCCGTAATCATGTAGTATATGTACAATACAGGTTTGCACTTAGGTCCATTGTTACTGTACAATATTGACTAAATTCACTAAATAACGTATGCCTGGCAGCACATTCTATAAGAATACGCGATGCATACGTGACTGTGCCCGCTCTCGGGCCATTTAGGTTCGCGAGGTCCCATTATTTGAATGTTTTTTTTTTCAATTTAAATTTTAATTGTTTATTCCTTGATAGAGGAAGCGGGATCATAGTGCTGTCACTTGGTACCCCTGTACCATAGCACCAGAAGCAACTGGCCAGCATCACAAGTATATACAGTACAGTACAATCATCCCTTGGTTATCGCACCTAATTGGGACCCGGTCGAGTGCGTGATAACGAAAAACGCGATAACGAAAGTACAGAACCTATGGGATTTATTCTAATTGGTTCCAGGCACCCAAGACCCAACCCCAAGTTTCCCATTTTATGACCATTTAGACCCACTAAATATATATATAATGTTATGGTAAATATCATACACACACATAGGCATGGCTAGGTTTATTACATAATGATGAAAAGGGTAAATCAATACTGTAGTCCACAAAACATGTAGCTATGCTTTTTTTATTTGGTCCCCCGTCATATGAGTCCGTTTTCTCTCACTTCAGGATGCCTGAGTCCTCCGTTTTCTCTCTTAATCTTAGAGTGCACCAGAGACTTCGCTATTCCATAGTAACGACACCGAATTTGAAATTGCAACCCCAATTGCAACTGGGGTTGCAATTGTTGAGGCAACTAGACATGTGTGATTTCAGCAAATGTGTTATTGTCAATTTGTAGGTGAAAGATTTTATCCTCAATAGATGTAGGTTAACATTACACCTGGAGGCAAATGTTTAAAAAAAACCTAAGGAAGGAAGCATATTCCTTTAACACATAATCATCTGACCAGTATGGGGAGGATCATCGTGTCTCCGTCAGGGGGTCGTGGAGTGGTGGTCCAGCAGGCGTCACATACACTACATACAAGGAAATGTCCGTCAGTAGTAGTAGTTTCACCCAGGACCCAAGGGGACTATACTACATGTAATTATCAAGGATGTAGAGCTACTAGGATTACCAAGTTAAATCCTCATTTGACTTGCATAATTCATGGCAGCTGTGTCTCAGACAACCTGTTTTCACCAATGAATTGTGCAGTTTGTTATTATCAATTATTTTTAAATTAATCAAGCTGCAGGAGATAAAAAAGAATTATTGCAGATCCAAATTAAAAATAGATGGAATAAGGCCTTGAAGAGTAAATTTCTAAATGTAAAACACTGGAAAGATCCAAAGTTGGCAGAAAGTTTAGAATTATGGGTGATAGGTAAGAGACTCACGCCCGTATTAATAAACAACATCTTCCCTTGAAGAGGGTCGTCGTGTTTCAACCCGAGTTTTAAACTAAATGAGTCCTGAGGGACACCGTAATTCAGTACTTAACGGGGTGGTGTGGCGGTAAAATTGACTACAGTAATTCCAATATTATAAATTAATTTTATTGGAATTAGTTAATTTTACCGCCACACCACCCCGCTAAGTACTGTACTGCGGTGTCCCTCAGGACTCATTTAGTTTAAAACTCGGGTTGAAACACGACGACCCTCTTCAAGGGAAGATGTTGTTTAATAATACAGGCGTTAATCCCCAATTAGACCAACCTACTTCTGCTAAGAAAAATAGATTATTGGATATTCTAGAAAATGAGGCAGTAGGAAGATTACAAGAACCTCTACCTAGTCAGTCCGATTTTAGTGGGTTCCAGGATCAGGATCAGACAGTTGGCTCTAATCATATTGTTTAGTTACCAGAGCAGGGAGAACCTGTTGAGACTGACTTCATCCTGTCCCCATTTTGGCAACCACTTCCACCTGGGGCAAAAGTGTTGGTTACTATGAGTGGAAACAGGCTGCTGTCGACTGCCATGCAAATGATGGATGACATTGAGTGTTAGGATGATCCAAACAGGCCTTGGGTAACATTAGTAAGATCTAAGTCTTCTTTGTTTTCGACCACATCCGAGTCTGTGGATTCCTTATTCAAGGTATTTTATGAAAATATTTCTAAACCTCCTGATCTCTCAGCACTTACAAAGAGACAGGAAGGACAATCAACTGTGGGTCATCATTCATTGTGTTTAGAAGGTGATACTACAATTTCTTGGCCCTGATATTTGCCCCAAAATGATTTCTGAAATAGATGAAGTCTAGGCTATATTGAAAGACTTAACATTCATTCCCGCAGATAGGAATGCTCACAAAATTAGTTTTTTGGAGTTTCAATTTAATGACAAAAAGAGTTCCTTATATGAACTTTCCCAGTATTTGACGGCTCCAAAATATGATGATATAAGTTATGAAATAAATTTAAACCAGTTGCTTCTGCACTGTTGCTTGAAGAGTTCAAATTTAGGAAGTTGTCAGCAGATATTTGGTCTGCAATTATGATGTGTCAGTTATTGACTAAGTTTGTGCTGGACTATAAGGACAGTTCAGAAGTAGACACATGTTTTGCTGTTGCTATACAAGGGATTCCATATTCTGTAAACTCATTTTTGGAAATGTTGTTGAAAGCCCTAAAACTAAAAGCCCCGCTAATGAAGGAAGCCACTAATAATACTTCAAGTGGTAGTGCTTATTTATTGCTACGTTCTTCCCCTCTTTCTCCTGCTTTGTTTGATGAACAAACATTAGTTAAGTATAGATCAGCTGTTGAGGAAGCTATTAATATGACTGTTCCCAGGGGTCCTAAGACCTTTCGGAAAATTAAAAGAGGAAGGTCTAACAGGGGAACAGGACCAGCTGCTAGGAAACTTTAGAGGAGGAAACAATTCAAGACGTAGTAGGGGTGGCCATTTGTTCAGAAGTGGAAGGAGACCTTAATCCACCGCATCAGCGACCACTCCCTCCCAATGAAGACAGACAGCTGGGTCATCTAGGGGGTTGGGAAAACAGGTGGACTTCTTCCATATGGGCATACAAGACAATCAAAGGGGACCTCACATGGACTTGGTTGAGGCACCCTCCCTTAGCATTACCTAAGAGGGGTCAGAAACCAACCCCCTTACTCACAGAATTTGTAATTCAACTGTTAAACAGAGGTGTGATAGAACTGTTGCAATCGGAGAAATGTTTCATGTCTCGCCTACTCCCAGTCCAAAAGAGAGGCAGTGACAAATTGAGGTGGATTTTAGATCTTTCCGTCCTGAACAAGTTCATTATCAAAACAGGGTTCAAGATGCTCACTTACGATCATCTGAGGCATCTACTTCCGCCAAATGCTTGGATCTCAAAAGTGGATCTCGAAGATGCCCATTATCACGTGCCTGTTGCTCCCAGGTACAGAAAGTTTATAGTGTTCGCAGTGGGGGATGTAAGTTATCAATTCACGGTGATGCCCTGTTTATTCATTGATCAGTTGTCTAGGTGCAAAAGTAGCCATGTCGAGCTATCACGTATCAATTAATTTTAAAATAGAAATGATAAGGTAAAATGTTATAAGACAATGGTTTAGTAGTGCTGTTAATGTGTGTGCTGTGTAAGTGCCTTGGCATGTCACCTCACCACCTGACTCCTGACCAAACTCTTCATCAACGTCGTCAAATCCTACAGTGTGCTTGGCAAGCACGCACACGCACGCATGCACGCGCACATGCACGCACACACACACGAATTAAGACAACAAGCATCCAGTGAGGGTCTTGTTGTGTGACTGCATGGAGGCAAATTAAAAGATCAGCTGTTGAGGAGCTTATCCAACGGTGCATGTTACCACTCCTTTCCACTCCATCTCTCTAACCATCCACACTTTTCTGCTTTCATGTTTATTCAAGAAATCATCAGGTCATGAGACCCACTAATCCCCACCCAAGAAAGGGTGACCCGACATTCCATCAGACGGTCAGTATATGAGACCACTAATAACCCACCCTCAGGTCAGGTCCCCCCCAAAATATACTTTCATCTTTATTCAAGACATTTTAAGAAAATTCTCTCGATTTTCAATCTCGGAAAATTTGTTCCTAAAGCCAGAAATTTTTGGAAAATTTCGGCTTTGGAAAAAAATTTTCCAAGCAAATTTCAATTCCGTCTATCGGATATTTTCGGGTTTGAGGGATTCCGGCTAACGGAGATATTACTGCATAAAAAATTAACTGTCAAAGCTAAAGGTTCATAAGAGCCCTGGCCCTGACATGGTGCACCCCAGAGTGTGAAGAGAGTTGCGCAATGAGCTTGCTGAGCCCCTTAAGGTCTTGTTCTGTAGATGCCTAGATGAGCAAACGGTCCCCAGCAATTGGAAATGGCTTATGTGACTATGTGAGTCCTGTGTTCAAGCACAGCCATTGCCATTCCATGAATAATTTATAGGCCAGTGAGTCTGACCAGCATAGTGTGCAAAGTATAAAGAGAGCAATATAAGAGATGCCATGATTGAACATCTACAACGAATGAAATGAGTGTCTTGTGATTCCTGGGCCGAGCGGGGATATTTCCAACCATTCCCCACCTGTGAGCTATAGGTTGAGCTGGAGTTATTTTCAACTTGTTATTTCAGGTAGATACGTATAATTTTCTTCTTCTTTTTTACAGTACAGTACGTGCACACATAATCCTGCATACATAAAATCGGTTTACATCCATGAAGTTATGTAGTGAGTGTGTGGAGAGGTCTGAGGGTCTGCAGCGGGAGTCCCGTTGATAATGCTTTCAGTATTAGTACTGTACTATTTAGATGTTTTTTATTGCTGATTATGTGCCTACAAATTTTTGTTTCTCTATTACAGTGTACAGTTAAAGTTACTTTTAGAGGTGAATCTAGTGATCTGAACAGAGGCTTCACAGCCAGTTACAGAGAGTTCACCCTACATTTTAGGCCTAGTACTCAAAATTCTGGAAAAACACCTATCCAGCAACCCCCAGGTCCCAAGCATGCTAGATAAATGATATATATATATGAGAGAGAGAGAGAGAGAGAGAGAGAGAGAGAGAGAGAGAGAGAGAGAGTAGAATTTAATGAGAAGTGGAACTTTTCTAAGTGTGAAAACAAACTGCATGCAATGCCTACTCACACAATAGACAAAATGATCACATATCTCCAACTGATTATAATCCACATAATTTTGTTTAGTACAGTATACTCAGTGTAGTAGTGAGTGGGCTGAACAACATTCATATATCATTTAAGACTTTTAAGTGTTTATTTCTTTATAAAGAGGAAGATTTTGCTAGGTGGTAACATATGCTTTTGAGATGCAGAAATGCAACCCCTTATTTCCCATTGGAACTTAAGTTTGATAGCACAAATTGGATATAAACCATGTTTCCTCATAATGTAACCCCATCATAAACTGAAGGCTTGCTATACGAAACTTCTGCTTGATTTAATAGAAATAAAATTTTTCAGTTGTTAGCACAAAGTGTTTTTAATTGTATGCAGAGATGAATGTACTGTATTCAGAACAATGGTATGCAAATCAGCATATGTAGCAAATGAAGAATACACCTTAAGAACACTTTCCTAATTTTTAAATGAAAGTAAATAGTTGATCAATAATATAGGAGACAATCATTCCAACACTATGGGAGTACTGGGACACAACTCCATAGTAAATCTGATCAACTCTCCCCAAAAATGCCAAAGTAACTTTTCTCACCTCAAAGTATTTTCTGTACCAACTTTTCTGCTATGAAGATAGGTGAAACATGAAAACATTGATTATTTTAAAGAAAAAAAAAACAAATAACATCCTGTTTAGTCTGAAAAATTCTTGAATTAATTGTAGATCCTGAAAGTGTTTTGTGTAATATATCAATACAGTACAGTACAGTACAGTATATTAACTGCTTCAACATAATACTTTTCCAAGAGAGTAAGCAAAATAATCACTGACCTTCTATTGTTCTGGACAATATCCATGTAGTCAATGGATCGAGCATAGAACCCCTCAGCATTTATTGCACCCCAAAAGGTGGACCAAGCCTGGCCCTCACGGATCACTACAGCAGCAAGGACAGGTCTGAAAGAAAAAGAAAATATGTATACTGTATAACTTATCCTAAATTCATGACTTTTGCTCTTTCTGTAATTCCTAGTAATTTGTGACCATTCTCCTTAACGGGTTTTTCACTTTTTGTTTCCAAAGAAGAAAAAGTACTTTAAATTATTCAGATAAAAAAACACAATACAGTATATCATTTTGCATATTTTAAATGCAAAACCTGATAACTTCTAACCAGTCTAAACTTACACCCATCCTAAATGAAGAGGTTTGACGGAAACGTATGTTATGCTGAGTGATGAGGGCATAAACCTTCCCATCAACTTGATCAGGGATTTACTAAAACTACATAAAATAACAAACACTTGAAGATGACCTACCAAAACAAATATGGCAACCAAACATCACTCACCTTAATCCTTTAAAAATGATGGGGTAACTATGATATATAAAGTGTGGTATCATTCAATAATAAAACCATGCAGGATCACAACACAAAATACCATAAATAAACAATGCATATTCAGGTCATAAATACCAATGACAAACCAGTGCATTCTAAACACTTGTTCTACTATAAAAGAAATCATTAAAGCTAATGAGGCCAACATAGAAGAATAAACATATGGAAAATTTGAAGATTGACAAGAATGTGAACTTTCTCTTAAAGTAAAGGTGAGTTTTGAGGCAAGAAAATTAATGAATCCAAGTTGACTGTTTTAACTGAAAAACCTGAATCCTCACTAGCCTAAGAGCCAACTGTTAGTTTATGGAATCAAATGATCCAGAAGCAAATGGGAGCAACGGGCTGCTTGGAACAACTTTTCCAGTATGTAGCCTTATTCATGTTGATAGTGTAACCTGCCATTAAAATATATGTCCTCTCAGAAGGGCCCAGAAAAAGCATTGAGTAGTATTACTCTTCAGGTCACTTGCAATGAACAAAAGGTTACACCAAAAAATATAAATTTATTCATATATTCAGATACTATGAATCCAAAAGAGCACTGAATTTCACCAACCTGTTATATTTCAAGAGAAGGGACAAGGTGTCTGGATTATCAAGGTGAACATCACCATCTATGCTGAAGAAAGCATCACAAGTGTTTCTTAAGCAAAGCTCTCTGGAAGAAAAATATATTACACCAATTAGAATAATGTATCTTGGCATCACTTATGTATCTTTATCTATAACTCAAGCATGGTGACAGGCAAAATATAAATATAAATAAATATATATATATAAATATATATATATATATATATATATATATATATATATATATATATATATATATATATATATATATATATATATAGTATATCACGGCCTATAAGACGAAATTTGAACATTAAAAAAATCTGCCCAAAGTTAGGGGGTCGTCTAAACCACCAAGTTTAAAATTCTTACCTCTTAAATATTGTGGTTTAGTGTGTCAAGAGTGGTGATGAAAACATCGTAAGCCACTCACAAGGTCTTACCACTAATTATTTTATACTGAAACTTACGTTTGGCAAGCTGGATTCAAATTAAGATTACCGGTATATTAAAATAATAAAAATGTATTATAAACCTGTCTAACATACCGTAAAAGAGATTTATACCCCTGTAATAAACACAGCTATCATCACACACCCCTCCCCACGCCCCCCCCATTTGCCAGTGAGGAGACAAGAAAGGGAAAGTGACCGCGAGATTGGGCTATTTTTAGCCGTGGAGGTGGTCAGTAATGCATACCGGTATCGGTATATTTACTCATAATAATATTTATCTCCTATAAATAATTGATTTAAATTTTATTTTTTTACAAAGAATATTCAGTAAATGAGTGCATTAATTCTTGAAACTATCGACGGTTAATTACAGACGCTCAAGTGACGTCACTAGTGTTTACACTACACCAGCTGGTAACATTTGATGCCAATACTTGAAGTGAATTGGCCTTATTTTAAGTAACTAACTATAAATAAATACAAAAATTAAAAAAAGATCAAAACTGAGAAATAATATACTGTATGTATGTTGTATTGTCAAAGCAAGAGGAACAATTGAAACTGCAATTGTGTAAATGAGGCAGAAAGTCAGGTCAGCAACCTGGGACTTGGTCACAATTTTCGTGATGCCATATGACAGCAGGGTCTACCATTAGACAACACATTATGCTTCCAATATCTTCCCAGGCGGTAGTACCTCCCTGTTTGGTAGGTGCCTACTACCTACACAATTTCTAGTAATATTAATTTGATACATGATAAATTAGACAAACTGAAAATAAACAGCAAATTTAATTACCAACACGCTTCCCATTGGTAGCTGTAGGAGGGGGAGATGGGCTATTTTTATAAATTAAAGAAAATAATTACAGTGTGTTTAATATATTGCAGTATATTATAAAAAAATAAATAAACAAATAATTCGGTAAATTTATTTCAAGTAAATGGAAAATAAGCAAACATGTTATTTACCAAGACGCGTCCCTCTGGCTCAGGGTGAGATGGAGGGGAGATAACAAGGCTATTTATAGCCCGTCTGAAGTGGC
>CAUDMG010000285.1:87500-100000 GCA_958450375.1 Homarus gammarus
CAATAGAAACCGGCCCGACCCCCAAACTCCACTTTTTGACGACACATAACTATGTTGTAGTAAAAATAACATCTTAATTTTATGATGGTACATGCACACAATTAATACTTAAGAGAAATAGAGAAATACAGTCGCCAAGTTAATCTCCATTCAAATAATGGACTCAACTCCCTCCCCCTCTTCTCACACTACACTGCTGACTCTTCCCTCTCTGAGAAATTTTTGGGGGAAAACCACTAAATTTTAATAAATAATACCTCAAACTAAAGTTAGGATAATACAATTGACATTGCTGGATTCCTTGTAAGACCAGGAATATTTTGAATATAAATGTCATATATTTTGCACAAAAGATAACATATTTACTCATAGAAAACATTTTATCTAAAATTTGAATGTCTAATGCAAAATATATGATGTTTATATTCAAAATGATCATCAAATTATAAGAATTCCAGCAATGTAAATTATATTCTGACCGGGTAATTTGTATGAATTTTATGAGCTAAAACAAATATCTTCAGTTAATAAAAAAAAAAAATATTCTTCACAGGGTAACAGATGGTCGGTCGGTCCCTCCCTCCCCCCCACCCCCCACCAACCGTCCCAAGGAGATGTGTGGGAAAACCAGAATATTTAACTTTTTAGTAATAAATAATACCTCAAACTAAAGTTAGGATAATACAATTGACATTGCTGGATTCCTTGTAAGACCAGGAATATTTTGAACATAAATGTCATATATTTTGCACAAAAGATAACATATTTACTCAGAGAAAACATTTTATCTAAAATTTGTATGTCTAATGCAAAATATATGATGTTTATATTCAAAATGATCACCAAATTATAAGAATTCCAGCAATGTAAGTTATATTCTGGTCGAGTAATTTGTATGAATTTTATGAGCTAAAACAGGCAGTCAGGCAGGGTGGCGGGTGGGGCGGACTTCTACATACAATCAACACCTCAACATTAGAGGTTCACGGCGCCATAAGCTCGTTGAACAGGCTTTGTGTGAAATATAACAAAGTCTAGGACTGCTTTTAGTATCCTGGTGGTCTAGCGGTTAGCGTTCCCCGGTCATAGTCATAGGCTTGTGGGCCGTGGGTTCGAATCCTGGCGGGTTGAGGTGTTGATTGTATGTAGAAGTCCGCGTGCTTTATTGGGCTAATGAAATATATATGGATCCTCGTGTTTCGAAGCCGGATTTGGTAAAACGTTACTCTGACCACCTAAGTGGTACGGGTGGTCCCCATTAGAGGTTCACGGCGCCATAAGCTCGTTGAACAGGCTTTGTGTGAAATATAACAAAGTCTAGGACTGCTTTTAGTATCCTGGTGGTCTAGCGGTTAGCGTTCCCCGGTCATAGTCATAGGCTTGTGGGCCGTGGGTTCGAATCCTGGCGGGTTGAGGTGTTGATTGTATATATATATATATATATATAGTATATATACATATATATATATATATATATATATATATATATATATATATATATATATATACAGTGACCCCTCGTTTAACGAACACCTCGGTTAACGTAATTTCGATTAACGAACTGCCTTCCATAAGGATCTTCAATTCGGTTAACAAAAAAAAATTCGGCTAACGAAGTTCTTGCGAACCGACCTCAACATGTTTTCTCTTGCACTGACCGAGCAACCAGCTTCAGTATCAGTCCGCCAATACATTAATCGGTTCTAAGGCCTAAATTCCTTACTATTTTAGTAAATATCAAGAAATTTATACTATTCAATAATTTTAAAAGTTTAATATTCAATTTTTTAGTCATTTTAACAATTATTGAACATAATTGAAGGTAAAGTGACTAGTTTAATGCGCAGCATCCAGCCTCTTAACACAGCAAACAGGCGTTAGTCTTTCTCTGTTTTCACTGAAGGTAACATCTTGCTTGAGACTCTCTTCAACTAAACGCTTTTTTTCTGTTTCCAAGCAAATTATTGGTCATTTTGAAATTTATTTTACATATTGACAATATATAATGCAGTGCAGTGTTGTTTTAAAGAAAATAATCTTGAATTACACCAAGAGAACTAAAATTTTATGGGTGAAATGGCGCCATGGGGTGACTTCTCTTCCACCCCAATGCCTTCTCTTCTCCCTTCTCCTCCACCACCATTCTAATTCCCATCATCATCATCATTATCTAGGAGCTTTCTACATACACACCTCAAAGTAAGTGAACTTTTCTACCATTTTTGTTGAATTTAGAAAATTTTCAGTGAGCTGGAACCAATTACCCAAAAACCCATTGAAACAATGGTTTCGGTTAACGAACTTTTCGGTTAACGAACGACCTTCTGGAACGGATTGAGTTCGTTAAACGAGGGGTCACTGTATATATATATATATATATACACAGTTAACCCTCACTTTACGCGGTTAATGTAACCCGGAGGGTACCGCGGAAAGCAAGAAATGCGTAAAGTGAATAACATAACATATGGGATTAATTGAAATGGAGTCCGGGCCGATCCCCAAACTCCACTTTTTGACGACACACAACTATGTTGTAGTAAAATTTTATCTTAACTTTATGATGGTATGAAAAAACAAGTAATATAGAAGAGGTTACGTTAGGAAAGATAAAGGTTAACATAGGAAAAATAAAGGTTAGGTTAGAAAACTAAAAATTTGGTGTAACACTTACGATAGTAGAAGAGATGGGTCGGCATACGGGGATGGAGGCTGGTTCCGAGGCAGAGGGCAGATTACTGGCCCTCAGGTGAATCACCATTACTAGGTGAATCACCATCACTGTCACTTACAGTTGTCAGGGCTTCCCTGACAAATCCCTCAAAGTCATCTTCACTGCCACTATCACTGGCTTGGGCTGGCTGTGGTGGGTTGCGGGCGAAGAAATCTGTTATGCTTTGCTGACGGCTGGCGTTGATGTTGTCGTGATACACCTTGATGTACGGCTCCATAGCCTGCACCAGCCGGGTATGGAAGACTTCATAGCGGTCATCGTCATTGTCGCGGGAAAGGAAGGACTTCATCTTCTCTGCACACTCCATGGCACCCTTAATATCACAATGACTTAAATTGTGTTCTTCGGAGAATGACGCACCTTCTTCCTCCTCTTCACTGACATGTACTTCTTCCAACATCTTGTCGGCAGTCACTTCAGGATCTCTGATCACCTCCAGGATGTCGTCGTTGGTGGTCTCGGAGAAGCCTGGAACTGTAACAGTCTGCGCAGCTTCTCTGGCAAGGTCCACTGCTACTGCAACATTCTGAACCTCACCAGTCACAGATTGACTCCTCCTCTCACCTGGTATTCCATGCAACACATGTCTCCATGCGTGACGAATTGTAGCAATAGACAGCTGATCCCATGACTCCACCAAGAAGTCCACAGCTTTCTTGATGTTAAATATTCTCCAGAATTGTTTGAAGAGTATTTTTTGCTGTTCCAACTGTTGATCCTCATCTTCTTCGCTCTTGCTATCGGTGGTGGTGTCACTCAGGTTACGCAACTCTTCCCTGATGTTGGTGTAGTCGTTCAGGAGCTGGAATTTTTTGGTTGAGAATGCAGCTTTCACATTGCAAATCAACTCCTGGTCCATGGGCTGGATTAATGACGTAGTGTTGGGAGGAAGGAAGACCACTTTTACGTTGGGGTGACGATCTAACATTAGGGGCGAGTGTCCTGGTGCGTTGTCGCAGCAGCAACAAAATATTGAATGGCACATTCTGTCGCTCACAGAATTTTTTTACATCGGGAACAAAACAGTCATCAAACCAGGAGAGGGACAGTGTAGAGAACATCCACGCCTTACGTGCAGTCAGCCAGTGGACATTTAGCTTGGTCATGTCCATGGTTTTGTAGGCGTGCGGCTTGCGTGCTGTGTGGATCACCGATAACTTGAGCTTACAGGTACCGGAGGCATTGGTGGTAAACAGGACGGTGATGCGTTCCTTCTGCATTTTCCGGCCCCGAATCCTGCTGGCATTCTTCACAACGAAGGACTTGGAAGGTAGCTTTTTCCAGAAAAGACCAGATTCGTCCATGTTAAACACCTGGTCGTCGGTGTACTGTCCTTCCTCCATAATCTCACGTAAAAACGGAGGAAATTCCCGAGCCGCAGCACGGTCAGCACTCGCTTCTTCACCACCAATGTTTATATTGGTGATCTTGTTCTGGATCTTAAACCTCTGTAACCACCCAGAGGAAGCATTAAAGGGTTTGGGCTCTGTAATTCCCATCTTTCGTGCAACTGCCATGTACAGTTCACGTGCGTAGTCCTAACAGAGCGCGTGTCGACCGCCATGTTCCGTCGCGCCTGACACACCAAGTACCTCACAAGTAATTTTTCTGTCTTGAGAAGCACCTGGTTGTAAAAATACTTGATCATAGAAGCACCTGTAGACTTTGTGATCTTCATGTGCTCCTTTATCTTGGCTGAATCCTTCTTTATAGTCCGGATCGTAGATTCGTTCACGCCATGCTGGCGCGCCAAATCAACCTGCCTTGTTCCTTTCTCCAACTCTTGGATGATGGTATACTTCACCTCGTAGCTTAAGGAACGTCGTGTCTTCTTTGGTTTAGTGCCGCTGGGTCCAGGTAAGGAAAGGTTTCTCTCTGGGGGTGGTGGTCCGGCGGAAGCCATTTTACGGAACAATGGATGCGAGTTTACACGGAGTGGCCTTGAGGGATGAAACTGCGGTGGCTAGGTCAAGTGTCGTCTTTCCTCCCTCCCTCCCCCGGGTGGACACGTCATAATACTTTAAGCCAATTACAGCTAGCAGCAGAGGGGGGTAGGGATGCATGGCCAATCACAGGTCTGATACGTCATATGACGTCAGTGATAACGCAACAAAGATACACACTGCGCAACCTTACTGCGCCGCTTGCCCACGCGGAGGGAGGAGGAGAGGCAGGCAGGCAGGCAGGCAGGCGGGCGGGTGGCCGGGTGAGGCGAATCTAAAAATAGCGTCGCGCCGGACACTCTCCGCGTAATGGGGTTCACGTACCGGGTAATGTGAGCACGTGAGGTTCTGGCAAGGCACCGCGTTAACGTGGAAATGCGGAATGCAGGACCGCGTAAAGTGAGGGGTAACTGTATGTATGTATGTGTATATATATATATATATATATATATATATATATATATATATATATATATATATATATATATATATATATATATATATATATATATATATATATATATCGTATTTTAGTAATTATTAGATGTTTTAATTGGCTGTATGTTGGCCTGGTGTCCTAATGCAAGGCATATACATATGCAGGTACAAAGCTAGACGTCATATTCTGGATTGAACAAAAAACAATATTTTGTCTGATGTTTCCACTTAAAAGAAAATATACTATGTTCCTTAATTTAATTTTGCTGTTTTCATACTTCTTTTTACAGAGGAGTTGACATTGGCATCTCGGACCCTCTTGTAACAGACCTGGTAAATTTTCAAAGATAATTAAACTAAAACCAACATACAGTACTGTACTTTACTGTATTAACAGTGGGTAAATAAGAAGAAAATAAATACATGTAGTGTTTTAGTTATCATGGCTCACACGATCACTATGTGAGGCAGTGTTAAGACACTGACATAAAATACATTGACTGTGGAAACACTGATGTGTTTAGTTTTCTAGTTTGATCTGATGTCAGTGGAAAGAATAAAATGTTAAATGGAAAAGTTCATAATTTCTTCTTCAAATAAAACCATAAAAAATTAAATTGTGAAAGCATTGCATCTCAAAATGTATGTACAACTGTACTAATAAATAGTATATGCATAGAGTGCAGTTCAGTGTACTTATTGTTGGTGTGACACTGCCAAATTAAAACCTTATGTCTTGGATGGGCCTCACAGTCTCAAACTGCATCATAACCAGTGGTGCAGTTTCTCAGTAACTTCCCTGTACTTCACTGCATGTATTTCACTTATTTTGATTATTAATGGCTAATAATCATTGTGTACAACTGTACACCAAAACTTTTCATTATAATTTTTTTTTAGCATTTTAAGAAGTTTTATGGAAGTCATTTCAGTTTTCATAGAAATATGTCTTAGTTTTTATGATGGGTGTTCCTGGGAAATATGTGATCTGATGAATGAAAAATATATTTACAAAAGGTTTTTCAGGAACAGAACCTTCAAGTTCTCATACATCAGGGCATCACAATTCAGTGTCATGCTGTATATACTGTAGAAACTGTATTTAGGAAAAATATTGAATAGCTATGTAATATTTCCAACTTAATCCTTCCCAACAGTACTTTATTTACACCCCGCATTGCCATGCGGTGTACTTCCTATATCATATAACCTCCATCAGTTCAAATCATCCTGCTTTTTAAATTACTTCATCCCTACCTGGAGGTTTAGTCAGGTCTCCTATTATTACTTCATTATTCATGTACAACAGCACTACATACATTACATAAGCACAAGAATGGAAAATAAATGTAAGACACTGATGATGGTGATAATGACAATGATATAACAGAGCCAAGCATACCTTAACTTTAGCCTTAAGCCAGTCAGTCAGACTACTGCTCCTTTTCAGATGGGTTATTGTACACTAATACAGACAAGAAAACCTTACTCACACTGCTAGGTTTCGTGCATGCCATTCTTTCATGTTATCTTCAACGGATATAAATTTTATTGAGCGGTAGCCAGATGACTTTAGTTGTGCTACCCATGCCTTCACAAGCTCCTCATGTAACTCTGCCTGAAGATAAGAAAGTAATGTAAATAACATTTCTTAAAACTAATCAAAAGACAAAACTTTGGACTAAAGTATGAAATCTTATTTTATGGCCAAGATTAGAAGACAAGTGACTTATCAGAATACTTGCCCCAACAACCCACAGACACAACGTTACTTGTCCAGCAGACCATCTTCACTCTGAAGAAAGGATCACTGTCCATATGAATGTGTGTAAAACCAGCTTTAACAAACATTTCCCCTTTCAAATTAAAATCAAAGAAGAAAGCTAGGACCCTGATCCATGGTTGGTTCAAAAGCCAGCCTCAACCCTAAAGTAGTTCACTTGAATCCTTCTGTCTTAAGCTTGGGTCACATACATGAATCCCTACATTTTTCCTGATGATATGGACAACCATCAAGTGAAGACAAAGGAACTCTAGGCTACTAATCTCTTTCCTTAGGCCATAAAATAGGATTTCGTACTTCAGTCCTTAGATATGTTACCTACAGATCATTCATCAAAAGACATAACAGATTCCAAAACAGTCAGGAAAATATGGAGGAAGTCATTTGTTGCAAAAGCCATTTGAGGTTGAAAGTTTTCACATAACAACAAAGAGTACTAGTCATTGTCATTACTCATAGGAACACTGTCCTCCACACACCATGACCTACCTCACTGTCCTCCACACACCATGACCTACCTCACTGTCCTCCACACACCATGACCTACCTCACTGTCCTCCACACACCATGACCTACCTCACTGTCTTCCACACACCATGACCTACCTCACTGTCTTCCACACACCATGACCTACCTCACTGTCTTCCACACACCATGACCTACCTCACTGTCCTCCACACACCATGACCTACCTCACTGTCCTCCACACACCATGACCTTCCTCACTGTCTTCCACACACCATGACCTACCTCACTGTCCTCCACACACCATGACCTTCCTCACTGTCTTCCACACACCATGACCTACCTCACTGTCCTCCACACACCATGACCTACCTCACTGTCTTCCACACACCATGACCTACCTCACTGTCCTCCACACACCATGACCAACCTCACTGTCCTCCACACACCATGACCTACCTCACTGTCTTCCACACTCCATGACCTACCTCACTGTCTTCCACACACCATGACCTACCTCACTGTCCTCCACACACCATGACCTACCTCACTGTCCTCCACACACCATGACCTACCTCACTGTCTTCCACGCACCATGACCTTCCTCACTGTCTTCCACGCACCATGACCTACCTCACTGTCCTCCACGCACCATGACCTTCCTCACTGTCTTCCACACACCATGACCTACCTCACTGTCCTCCACACACCATGACCTTCCTCACTGTCTTCCACACACCATGACCTACCTCACTGTCTTCCACGCACCATGACCTACCTCACTGTCCTCCACACACCATGACCTTCCTCACTGTCCTCCACACACCATGACCTACCTCACTGTCCTCCACACACCATGACCTACCTCACTGTCCTCCACACACCATGACCTACCTCACTGTCTTCCACACACCATGACCTACCTCACTGTCTTCCACACACCATGACCTACCTCACTGTCCTCCACACACCATGACCTACCTCACTGTCCTCCACACACCATGACCTACCTCACTGTCCTCCACACACCATGACCTACCTCACTGTCTTCCACACACCATGACCTACCTCACTGTCTTCCACACACCATGACCTACCTCACTGTCTTCCACACACCATGACCTACCTCACTGTCCTCCACACACCATGACCTACCTCACTGTCTTCCACACACCATGACCTACCTCACTGTCCTCCACACCATGACCTACCTCACTGTCTCCACACACCATGACCTTCCTCACTGTCTTCCACACACCATGACCTCCTCACGTCTCCACACCTGACCTCACGTTCCACACACCATGACCTACCTCACTGTCTTCCACACACCATGACCTTCCTCACTGTCCTCCACACACCATGACCTACCTCACTGTCTTCCACACACCATGACCTACCTCACTGTCTTCCACACACCATGACCTACCTCACTGTCCTCCACACACCATGACCTACCTCACTGTCTTCCACACACCATGACCTACCTCACTGTCCTCCACACACCATGACCTACCTCACTGTCTTCCACACACCATGACCTACCTCACTGTCCTCCACACACCATGACCTACCTCACTGTCTTCCACACACCATGACCTTCCTCACTGTCCTCCACACACCATGACCTACCTCACTGTCCTCCACACACCATGACCTTCCTCACTGTCTTCCACACACCATGACCTACCTCACTGTCCTCCACACACCATGACCTACCTCACTGTCCTCCACACACCATGACCTACCTCACTGTCCTCCACACACCATGACCTACCTCACTGTCTTCCACACACCATGACCTACCTCACTGTCTTCCACACACCATGACCTACCTCACTGTCTTCCACACACCATGACCTACCTCACTGTCTTCCACACACCATGACCTACCTCACTGTCTTCCACACACCATGACCTACCTCACTGTCCTCCACACACCATGACCTACCTCACTGTCCTCCACACACCATGACCTACCTCACTGTCTTCCACACACCATGACCTACCTCACTGTCTTCCACACACCATGACCTACCTCACTGTCCTCCACACACCATGACCTACCTCACTGTCTTCCACACACCATGACCTACCTCACTGTCTTCCACACACCATGACCTACCTCACTGTCCTCCACACACCATGACCTACCTCACTGTCTTCCACACACCATGACCTACCTCACTGTCTTCCACACACCATGACCTACCTCACTGTCTTCCACACACCATGACCTACCTCACTGTCTTCCACACACCATGACCTACCTCACTGTCTTCCACACACCATGACCTACCTCACTGTCTTCCACACACCATGACCTACCTCACTGTCCTCCACACACCATGACCTACCTCACTGTCTTCCACACACCATGACCTACCTCACTGTCCTCCACACACCATGACCTACCTCACTGTCCTCCACACACCATGACCTACCTCACTGTCCTCCACACACCATGACCTACCTCACTGTCTTCCACACACCATGACCTACCTCACTGTCCTCCACACACCATGACCTTCCTCACTGTCTTCCACACACCATGACCTACCTCACTGTCCTCCACACACCATGACCTACCTCACTGTCTTCCACACACCATGACCTCCTCACTGTCCTCCACACACCATGACCTACCTCACTGTCTTCCACACACCATGACCTACCTCACTGTCTTCCACACACCATGACCTACCTCACTGTCTTCCACACACCATGACCTACCTCACTGTCTTCCACACACCATGACCTACCTCACTGTCTTCCACACACCATGACCTACCTCACTGTCTTCCACACACCATGACCTACCTCACTGTCTTCCACACACCATGACCTACCTCACTGTCCTCCACACACCATGACCTACCTCACTGTCCTCCACACACCATGACCTACCTCACTGTCCTCCACACACCATGACCTACCTCACTGTCTTCCACACACCATGACCTACCTCACTGTCTTCCACACACCATGACCTACCTCACTGTCTTCCACACACCATGACCTACCTCACTGTCCTCCACACACCATGACCTACCTCACTGTCTTCCACACACCATGACCTACCTCACTGTCCTCCACACACCATGACCTTCCTCACTGTCTTCCACACACCATGACCTACCTCACTGTCCTCCACACACCATGACCTACCTCACTGTCCTCCACACACCATGACCTACCTCACTGTCCTCCACACACCATGACCTACCTCACTGTCTTCCACACACCATGACCTACCTCACTGTCCTCCACACACCATGACCTACCTCACTGTCTTCCACACACCATGACCTACCTCACTGTCACCACACACCATGACCTACCTCACTGTCCTCCACACACCATGACCTACCTCACTGTCCTCCACACACCATGACCTACCTCACTGTCTTCCACACACCATGACCTACCTCACTGTCCTCCACACACCATGACCTACCTCACTGTCCTCCACACACCATGACCTACCTCACTGTCTTCCACACACCATGACCTACCTCACTGTCTTCCACACACCATGACCTACCTCACTGTCCTCCACACACCATGACCTACCTCACTGTCTTCCACACACCATGACCTACCTCACTGTCCTCCACACACCATGACCTACCTCACTGTCTTCCACACACCATGACCTACCTCACTGTCCTCCACACACCATGACCTACCTCACTGTCTTCCACACACCATGACCTACCTCACTGTCCTCCACACACCATGACCTACCTCACTGTCCTCCACACACCATGACCTACCTCACTGTCCTCCACACACCATGACCTACCTCACTGTCTTCCACACACCATGACCTACCTCACTGTCTTCCACACACCATGACCTACCTCACTGTCCTCCACACACCATGACCTACCTCACTGTCTTCCACACACCATGACCTACCTCACTGTCTTCCACACACCATGACCTACCTCACTGTCTTCCACACACCATGACCTACCTCACTGTCTTCCACACACCATGACCTACCTCACTGTCCTCCACACACCATGACCTACCTCACTGTCTTCCACACACCATGACCTACCTCACTGTCTTCCACACACCATGACCTACCTCACTGTCCTCCACACACCATGACCTACCTCACTGTCCTCCACACACCATGACCTACCTCACTGTCCTCCACACACCATGACCTACCTCACTGTCTTCCACACACCATGACCTACCTCACTGTCTTCCACACACCATGACCTACCTCACTGTCCTCCACACACCATGACCTACCTCACTGTCCTCCACACACCATGACCTACCTCACTGTCCTCCACACACCATGACCTACCTCACTGTCTTCCACACACCATGACCTACCTCACTGTCTTCCACACACCATGACCTACCTCACTGTCTTCCACACACCATGACCTACCTCACTGTCCTCCACACACCATGACCTACCTCACTGTCCTCCACACACCATGACCTACCTCACTGTCCTCCACACACCATGACCTACCTCACTGTCTTCCACACACCATGACCTACCTCACTGTCTTCCACACACCATGACCTACCTCACTGTCCTCCACACACCATGACCTACCTCACTGTCCTCCACACACCATGACCTACCTCACTGTCCTCCACACACCATGACCTACCTCACTGTCCTCCACACACCATGACCTACCTCACTGTCCTCCACACACCATGACCTACCTCACTGTCCTCCACACACCATGACCTACCTCACTGTCTTCCACACACCATGACCTACCTCACTGTCTTCCACACACCATGACCTACCTCACTGTCCTCCACACACCATGACCTACCTCACTGTCTTCCACACACCATGACCTACCTCACTGTCCTCCACACACCATGACCTACCTCACTGTCCTCCACACACCATGACCTACCTCACTGTCCTCCACACACCATGACCTACCTCACTGTCTTCCACACACCATGACCTACCTCACTGTCCTCCACACACCATGACCTACCTCACTGTCTTCCACACACCATGACCTACCTCACTGTCTTCCACACACCATGACTTTCCTCACTGTCCTCCACACACCATGACCTACCTCACTGTCTTCCACACACCATGACCTACCTCACTGTCTTCCACACACCATGACCT
>CAUDMG010000285.1:102500-295545 GCA_958450375.1 Homarus gammarus
TCATTATTATTTTATTTTTATTTTTGTATTTTTTATTATAAATTTTACTTATCTGAATTATTATTATTATTATTATTATTATTATTATTATTATTATTACGTTCCCCCCCCCCCCCCCCCGGGCCCTGATGTGGGTCGGTGACCTGCGTCCGGGTGGGCTAATACCGGTAAAAAAAAAAAATGCTCATCCTGGTCACCTCTCTCTATGGCTGCAGTAGGGGAGGTAGACTAATCCCATGATTAATCTCACCCACTATTGTCTAAAGGATTAGTGTTTGGCTTCAAAACTTGAGTTGCTATGTGAAGGCCATTTGGCTAAAAAAAAAGTACAATAGAGTACACTGTACAGTATTGTGAAAACTACAGCTTACTCACAGACAAATTTTTCATGTCAATCAAATCTTCTTGGCAAGCAAGGCATCCACTAGCTTGTGTCCAAGATTTGGCAAGATAGTTCCCCAAAGAATTCAATTGGATTTTTGATGGTCCATTTCCATGTATGACCACTGGAGTTGACTGGTACACAGTGTTAATAATTTTTACATCATCATCTTCAAATTTCAGCGACACATCACCTGAGAAAAAGAAATATTACTAAATTAAACAAGAGTGCTCACTTACTCAGAGAGTTTAAATTAAATCCTTAAATAAAAAGTTCCTATAAATTATTTTTTAAATTTTACATAAAAGAATTGTCCATTACAAAAATGGCAGAATGGTATAATGACACCAGCCAGAACTCAACAAAGAATCTTTTAAACACTCAAAAGTCTGGACAATTTAAGGGAAAAGGAGGTACCAATTGTCTGGACTTTTACCAAGTGGGGATTCTGGGGGCTACTGTGAACTGAGCAACCATTCATTAACCCCTGATGACCCTTCGCCCATAGAAAGTCAATTAATTTAACCTATGTTGTACCTAGATAGTTAAAGATTTTACACATTTTTTTTATTGGCGAAAACAATCCCAAAGCACCCCTAAAGTCACACGGAAAAAGTGAAAAGAACACCTATAAGCTCCTTACCTGGTTTAAAGGTCCCAGGCAGTTGGGCCTTGTCATGCATGCAGTGTTGTTCAAAGGAGCCAGCAAGTCTGCTACCACTTCCACACGTGATTTATTTATCAATATAATTATATAATTAGCTCTACAGTATATATATATACTATGTACACTGGAAACACAAAGCTGCATGTCAGATATTGTTGGCGAAAACAATCCCAAAGCACCCCTAAAGTCACTCGAAAACAGTGAAAAGAACACCTATAAGCTCCTTACCTGGTTTACAGGTCCCAGGCAGTTGGGCCTTGTTATGCATGCAGTGTTGTTCAGAGGTGCCAGCATGTCTGCTACCATTTCCACTTCCTTACGTTATTTATTTATCAACATAATTATATAATTAGTTCTACAGTATATATATACTATGTACACTGGAAACACAAAGTTGCATGTCAGATAGCGTCCTGAAAGTTTTCACAGGGAGATGTGGCAACATCGCAAAGTGGAAGGCAAGAACACGACGTTCCTCCCTTCACCACATACACACACTCCGCCTCATATCTGTATTTGTGGTCTAACATTTATCTATTTATAGCCACAGAGTTGCCAAGTCATATAAATTGAGTTATTCTACTGATCTGGACCCATAGGAGCCCTTAGCAAAGCCTATAGAACCCTAACTTAACACTCTTGGGGTTTTCATACATAAAATTGTGGATAACATAAATTATCGTGTTAGGGTTTTATACACAAATACTGTATGCATATGAAGTAAAAAATTAAAATTAAATAATTTTATGCTTGCATGTGAATGCTAGAAAGGCAACACGCACATTTGACAATGTTGGCATAATCTGGCAATTACGTAAACTGCCCTCCAAGATTAAGTTACCAAAACAGTCTCTCTTTGTGATTCAACAGCAAAGGACATAACCTTGACCCACATTTCCCATGCATTTTCTAGTGGCTTGTGGTGATTTCTTGTTCATCACAGTGATTTAGTTTATTCATATTAGTGTTGTGAGAGTTTTGAACCATGCCTCGTGTTGCTGGCGAGGAAGGAGGGATGGGAAAACGTAAAAAGTACAAGAAGGTTGCACCAAGTGGCGATAGTGTGGTGCCTCCTGATGCCTTCTACTCGCCCTTATGTATAGAAATACTGTAATTACATTATCGTGATTACTTGTACGGTACCGTATATCTTGGCCTATAAGACGGAATTTGAACCATAAAAAAATCAGCCCAAACTTAGGGGGTCGTCTTAAGCACCAGATATAAAATTCTTACCTCTTAAATATTGCGGTTTAGCGTGTCAAGAGTGGTGATGGAAACATGGTAAACCACTCACAAGGTCCTACCACTAATTATATTATACTGAAACTTACATTTGGGAAGCTGGATTAAAATGAAGATTACCGGTATATTAAAATAATAAAAATGTATTATAAACCTGTCTAACATACCGCAAAAGAACAATATACCCCGGTAATAAACACAGCTGCTATCATCACCCCCCCCCACCCCCATTTGCCAGTGACAAGAAAGGGAAAGTGACCTTGACTGTGACCGCCTGTGGCTATTTTTAGCTGTCCTTGTGTTCGGAGGTTGTCAGTAATGCATATCTGTATATTTACCGATCATAATACTTGTCTCCTATAAATAATTCATTTAAAATTTATTTTTTTACAAAGAATATTCAGTAAATGACTGCGTTAATTCTTGAAACTACCGACAGTGGTAAATTTAGGATATAAATGATGAACATAAGTCACGTCATGGATTCGGAGTTTGGTCCTTAATGATCACCATAAATGTCTGGTCAACTTCACCTACCAGGTATAATGGTAGCCTCCCTTTTTTGCAAAACAAGTATACTATTAAAGAAAATACTTGCAGTGTGTTTAATATATTACAGTATATTATAAATAAATAAATAAACAAATAAATTGGTAAATCTATTTCAAGTAAATGGAAATATTTTACTCCTACGGACATTAGTTCCAGTTAAATAACTGACACTTAAGTGAGTCACTAGTGTACACCAGCCGGTAAAACTTGATGCCAATACTTTAAGTGAATTGGCCTTATTTTAAATAACCAACCATAAATAAATGCAAAATGGAAAAAGATCAAAGGTGAGAAACATTATATTGTATGTATGTTGTGTTGTCAAAGGAAGAGAAACAATTGAAACTCTGCAATTGTGTGTAAATGAGGCAGAAAGATAGATCAGCAACCTAAGACTTGGTCACAATTTTCGTGATGCCATATGGAAGTAGGATCTACCATTAGACAATACTGTACATTATGCTTCCAATATCTTCCCAGGCGGTAGTATCTCCTTGTTTGGTAGCTGCCTAAAATTTTTAGTAATATTACCTTGATACAACATGATAAATTAGACAAACAATGAAAATAAACAAACAAAAGTTATTTACCAAGACCTTCTCTCTGAAAACAGAGGGTAAGAGATGGAGGGGAGATAAGACGGCTATTTATAGCCCGTCTTTGTGTAGGAAGTCGACCACACTATAAATAATTAATTTAAAATTTGTATTTTTTACATAGAATATTCAGTACATGACTGCAAATATAAAATATTGTGAATATATATATATATATACAGTAAACCCTCACTTTACGCGGTTAATTCAACCCACAGGGTACCGCGGAAAGTGAGAAACGCGTAAAGTGAATAATATAACATATGGGATTAAATGAAATAGAGACCGGCTGACCCCCAAACTCCACTTTTTCCGACACAATACCTATGTCCTAGTAAAAATAACATCTTAATTTTATGATGGTACATGCACACAATTAATACTTAAGAGAAATAGAGAAATACAGTCGCCAAGTCAATGTCCATTCAAATAATGGACTCAATCCCCTCCCCCTTTTCTCACACTACACTCGCTGGCTCTTCCCTCTCTGAGAAATTTTGGGAGGAAAACCACTAGATTTTAAGGTATAGTAATAAATAATACCTCAAACTAAAGTTAGGATAATATAATTGGCATTGCTGGATTCCTTGTAAGACCAGGAATGTTTTGAATAGAAATGACATATTTTGCACAAAAGATAACATATTTACTCAGAGTAAACATTATATCTAAAATTTGTATGTCTAATGCAAAATCTATGATGCTTATATTCAAAATGATCATCAAATTGTAAGAATTCCAGCAATGTAAATTATATTCTGGCCGGGTAGTTTGTATGAATTTTATGAGCTAAAACAAATATCTTCAGTTAATAAAAAAAAAAAATTCTTCAGACACTATCTGTCAATCAAAGTACCCCACCATGCCTCCCCCCCTCTTCGAACCCCGCCAGATGGTCGGTCGGTACCAACCATCCCCCCACCCCCCACCAACCCTCACTACCACAGAAATGTTGGGAGAAAATACTAGACTTTAACTTTTAGTAATAAATAATACCTCCAACTAAAGTTAGGATAATATAATTGACATTGCTGGATTCCTTGTAAGACCAGGAATGTTTTGAATACAAATGTCATATATTTTGCACAAAAGATAACATATTTACTCAGAGTAAACATTATACCTAAAATTTGTATGTCTAATGCAAAAACTATGATGTTTATATTCAAAATGATCATCAAATTGTAAGAATTCCAGCAATGTAAATTATATTCTGGTCGGGTAATTTGTATGAATTTTATGAGCTAAAACAAATATCTTCAATTAATAAAAAAAAAAAATTCTTCATACCGTGCCAGATGGTCGGTCGGTCCCTCCCTCCCTACCAGATAAATGTGTGGGAAAACCAGACTATTTACCTTTTTAGTAATAAATAATACCTCAGACTAAAGTTAGGATAATATAATTGACATTGCTGGATTCCTTGTAAGATCAGGAATATTTTGAATATAAATGTCATATATTTTGCTCAAAAGATAACATATTTACTCTGAGTAAACATTATATCTAAAATTTGTATGTCTAATGCAAAATCTATGATGCTTATATTCAAAATGATCATCAAATTGTAAGAATTCCAGCAATGTAAATTATATTCTGGCCGGGTAATTTGTATAAATTTTATGACCTAAATAAAAAAAATAAAAAATTATAGTTCACCACGTATATGGGTAGATGAACTGCGTTAAGTGAAAGTTCAGTTCTGGCGAGGCACCGCGTATATGCGAAATCGCGTTAAGTGAAACCGCGTTAAGCGGGGTAATACTATACATTAATTTGGTATTTATTATGACGGAATAACAAAATTATAGGTTTTAAATAAGCCAGTTTATGTGATATACCGTATATACAGGTAGTCGTCGACTTACGACCTATGCGACTTACGTCTGTTCGACTTTACGACCGGCGGTACGACAGTTTTGGCCCCAGCCCCAGTGTAAATAATAAACCAATTGTACTGTAGTATGCAGTGATTTACTTAAACCTGACGACCGTAACAATAATGAACAAAGAAAATGTTGATAAAATATGACTTAAAGATGATTATATTATCATTACACATTACAGTATAATATACGTAAGGTAATTATAACATAGGCCGACTTACGACCAGATCAACTTACGACCGGTCGGCCGTAACCAATCTAGGTCGTAAGTCGACGACTACCTGTACTCGTGTATAGTTCGAGCTTTTAAGACCAAATTTTTAGGCAAAAAATTGGGGGTCGTCCCATACATGCGTAATAGTTTTATTAGGTTGAACCAGTGCATGATGGGAAGGGCGAGGAGCAATTTTAGCTTCAGACATGAAAAATATTTACCATTTACTGCCAGTAAACAATGGAAACGTAAAATATGTACCAATTAGTAATGAAAAGTTGTGCAGTTCCTTCAGCAAATGAAGCTCACCAACTTACAATAGGCTAAATTACCTTACAACGTGCTTTCAGTAGTCTATGTTGAAGTTCTTAGCACAGGCTAACTTATCATATCATATACGGTATCACAGTTCTCATTGATCTACAAAAAATACCGGTAATAAAAAAATTTTGATATTTCACACTTAATATAATACCCGGTAATCTACTTCAACCTCCTATTGTTTACAACAACGCATGACGCACCACCAGCTGTTGTGTATCAGCTAGACGGTACACGTGTTTTTCGAATCGTTTTCAGTTAAAAAACTGTTACATCACATGTATATTTTACCTTAATTGTGCCTGAATGAATATATTCTCGGAAATAAATAGTAGTTTTGCTGAAACGTGATATATTTTAATGTAAAAAAGGATAAAATACATGACAAAAACAAAAGATTTTACCTAACCTTCCGATGTTCAAGAGAAGTTACTCGTTTTTTTAATAGTTTTTGGTTAAAATATTGTTATATTACAATGGTATTCTATTCATACTGTGCTTGATATACAGGTTCACAATCCCTTATCCGAAATCCTTGGGACCAGATGCATTTCGGTTTTTGGAATTTTTCGGTTTTCAGAATGGTTAGTTTTTTTTTTTTTTTTTTTTTATAGGGATCAGCCCACCCGAGCACATGTCACTGACCAACATTGGGGCCTGGGGGCTAAAAAAAAAAAAAAAAAAAAATAATAATAATAATAATAATAATATAATAATAATAATAATAATAATAATAATAATATAATAAAATAATAATAATAATAATAATAATAATAATAATAATTATAATAATTATAATAATAATAATAATAATAATAATAATAATAATACAGTTGGTCCTCATTAAATGCGGTTAATGTAACCCGGAGGGTACCGCGGAAAGTGAGAAACGCGTAAAGTGAATAACATAACATATGGGATTAATTGAAATGGAGTCCGGGCCGATCCCCAAACTCCACTTTTTGACGACACACAACTATGTTGTAGTATAAATATAATCTTAACTTTATGGTGGCATGCACACACAATTAATAATTAAGAGAAATATCAATAATATTAGGTTTTTTAACACTTACATTAGTAGAAAAGATGGCTGGGCACACGGGGATGGGGGGTTGGTTCCGAGGCAGAGGGCAGATTATTGGCCCTCACCTGTATCACTTGTATGAATTGTATCACTATCCACCACAGAGGCTTTGTCAAACCCCCCAAAGTTCATATAAGTCCATATCCTCACTATAATTATCACTATCACTGACTTGGGCCGGCTGTAGTGGGTGGCGGGTGAAGAACTCGGTAATGTTTTGATGACTGGGCGACCTTGTGCGCACCATTTTCGCGCCTCTTACACAACATGGCGGATGGCGGGAGGTTTGGCTCCAAAAATGGCGCGGCTTGCCAGCCGCTCTCCGCGTAATGGGGTTCACGACCGCGGAATATGAAAATGTTAGGTTCTGGCAAGGCACCGCGTTAACGGTGAAACGCGGAATGCGGGACCGCGTAATGTGAGGATTGACTGTAATAATAATAATTCATAGGTCTAGGTCGTGTTTCTCACTTTCGATCTTTTTTTCATTCTTGTATTTCTTTATTATTATTATATTATTACAGTATTATTGTTATTATTATTATTGTTATCATTCTTATTTTATTTTTGTGTATTTTTTATTAAAAATCTTATTTACTATGAATAATTATTATTATTACTGTATTATCATTATTATTATTATTATTATAATTATGATTACTATTACATTTTCACCCCCCAGGCCCCGATGTGGGTCAGTGACCTGTGCCCGGGCGGGCTAAAAAAAAAAAAAAAAAAAAGGCTCCACAATTTTTTTTTCGGTTTTCAGAGCTTTTCGGTTTTTGGAATTTCGGATAAAGGGTTGTCAACCTGTAATGCATTCACGGAAATGTAATATTTTTGCTGAAATGACGTACGTATTACAGTGGAAACTGGGTTAAATCGTGACAAAAACAATGACTTTCACTTTCTTTCGTTCAAAAGATGTTACCGTAATCGCTTTTCGAATGGTTTTCAGTTTAAAAACTGTTGTATTACGATAATATTCTATCCTAATTTACTTGAATAAATACTACGATACCATATTTCTGAATATTTTCATTAAAATCCATCAAAATCATTTTCCTTGTCATCGTCTGCAGCACCAAACAGCTTCTCCCAGCCCTCTCCTTGAACAGGGCTAAAGGGTACGTGTTTTTCGAATCGTTTTTAGTTAAAAAACTATTACATCACACGTATATTTTACCTAAACTGCGCCTGAATGAATATATTCTCGGAAATAAATAGTAGTTTTGCTGAAACGTGATGTATTTCAATGTAAAATAGGATAAAATACATGACGAAAACAAAAGACTTTACCTAAGCTTCTGTTCTTGAGATGTTACTCGTTTTTTTTAATAGTTTTTGGTTAAAATTCTGTTATATATTACAATGATATTCTATTCATACTGCGCTTGATATAATACATTCACGGAAATGTAATATTTTTGCTGAAATTACGTACGTATTACAGTGTAAAGTGAGATAAAATCATGACGAAAACAATGACTTTCGCTTTCTTTCGTTCAAAGGATGTTACCGTAATCGCTTTTCGAATGGTTTAGTTAAAAAACTGTTGTATTACAATAATATTCCCTCCTAATTTACTTGAATAAATACTTGAATGGAATTATACAATATTTTTGTTGAAACTACCCGCGTTTCAGTGTAAAGTGTCGTACGTAATAATAAATGGTAAGCAATTTGCCTTCGGCACTCATGTTTCAGGCACGGCGAGCCTCAGTTTATAGGACGTAGAGCGTTTTTAGTAAAGGTTTTGTTGTTCCATTACCCTCAAAAAAGTGGGTCGAACTATAAACGAGGAATATCGTAAATTAACGATTTCTTGGTCAAAAAATCAGGGTCGACCTATAAACAAGGGGGGGTTGTAGACGAGTATATACGGTAGCTCGAATGCGACGTCAGCAAATGCTACCTAGTTATGTTAATTCCTAGCCAATTTGCCAGGCCAACATGAGGCAATTAAAACATCTAATAATTACTTAATAAGTAATATTGTGTAGTTACTATTGGAAATTTAAAGATTATATACAGTCTCTCCTCGACTTGCAACATATTCGACTTACGAAAACCTGGACATACGACGGCCATGGTAGTATAAAATATTTTTTGCATTACGTATTTTCGAGTCCCAATATTAGTGATCGAGCTGTGTACTGACAAAATCTTCATTTGTAATTCCCTATAAAATGGCTGGCAAGCGTAAAAGTGAGTTCTCGTGGTGCTGAGAAGAAAAAGGGACACCCATTTTAGAATTTTTATGTATTATTTTTGCTTTTTCGACTTACGACCTGGTAGTCGGGACGGAACCCCGTCGTAAGTCGAGGAGAGACTATGATATTAATCAAGATAATGAACACCCTTTTGGGAGCCACACCAAGCCTAGTGATGAACATCGGTAAAAACCTTGACCTCACCCCATCCATATTTTCTCCTCGGATATGCACGATTCACATGGGTTGCCCTTGACGTTCCAAAAAAGCCGGAAATCCGGTAAAAAACGAAAAATCACACTCCTGATCCACCTATATGACTCAAGTTAAATATGTGGAATAATCCACTTAAATGAAGTCAATTAATTATAAGAACAATTCATCTTGGACAGTACTCATTGCAGAATTAGTAGGTATAACCTGTGTAATATTTGGTTATTTGGTCGCTAACATGAAATATATGAAGTGCACAAACAATTCAGTTATTGAAGCAAACTATTTACTGGAATTTGTTCCTAAAAGATTAATTATTTACCTCGTATATATAGTACATCAATAATTTATGGTAAAATTACTGCCAAAATAACAACTTTTTGAAGTTGAACTGAATTCACATAAAATTCCAGGTCTATCTGTAAAATTCCCCGCCTTTTCCAGGTTTTCCAGACCAGTAGACACCCTGTAGATCGACTGTTAATGTCAATAGCTGTACAGCATGCCCTTAAAATTCGCGGACCTCGATTATTCGCCTATGTCACCCTGGATGTACCCAAGAATGTCTAAGGGTAGTTTTAAAGTTGCTGGCATTTTCACGGCCGGGACAGGGAACCATTCGTTCTACAGACAGTAATTTCTTTTACCTGTATATTTTTTTTATGTGTGTGTGTGTGTGTGTGTGTGTGTGTGTGTGTGTGCACACTACACAGGGTGGTGAAAGGCATCTAGTGTGGCAGCATTATGTTAGTGTTAAGGTGCAAGCACTGCTCGCTCCCTCTCGCTTTCAGCTGCCGCCGCTGGCTAGCAATCGTGGCGAACAGGGAAGCAACTTGCATTAGTCTTCTCCTGCCAGTACACAGCCTCCTCACCATCTAGACCCCTGCTGTGCCTCCTCATGGCAGCACACGGTAACTGGTTGCCTCGTGGGCCCAGGCTAGATCAGCAAGGGATCTCGGAGTAGCAGTGAGCCCTAGAAGGATGGCGCATAAGCCCACTGGCATGTGGACACGTTCCGAAGCCTACCAACCACTGCCCCACTGCCTTGTGGATTAACCTTGGCAGGTATATGGCTACGGGAGTAAATCCCAAACGAAAAATCTGCGGTGGAGCCCCGCATCAGGTAGACATGCTTACAGAGCTCCAACAAGACCCCAACGGCGGTGTAGGCGGAAGAGGTGACCACCATAAAAACCCAACAACTACACCGGTGGACGAAGGCAATGCCTGATGGACAGGCTACTAAGGCGAAACCCAGCAAACTGGGCTATCGGCAGTCCATTGCAACTCTCCCTCTCCCCAGTCATTGCAACACTTGCACCACTGGATCAGGAAAAGGGAGAGCCAAGATGTGTGGTTGCAGCCTGCGCTCCTGCCTCACCACATAAATCAACTCACGCGCAGCAATCATCCAGTTCATCATACCTCTCATCATCATCAAAACCCCTATACCCCCAAAAGTCCTATGACGACGGACGAGTGGCAATGGGGACAGGCAGAGATGACTGCCGGGAATCTCTAGTCACAACTCTGTACATGGGCGGCACAGATAAGATGGTCGTTTCTGCACTGGGATCTAGGCAGCAGAACAATCCGGTCCTGTCTGTGCGACTGAGCAACCCTTACTCTGGTCACCCCACATGGGGAGGGGGCTAGAAAAGGTTCCCTAAACAAAGCCTGCCTAAAAACCCAACTTGACTGGGCAATCACACCCAGTAAAGTCATCCTTATGCGGTCGAAAACACAATCAAAATCACAAATCCAAACAAAAACAAACCATACAACCTTTTATGGTCGCTGCATGGAATGTCAGGACCCTTCTGGATACTGGCACAAATGCGCATCCTGAAAGAAGAACTGACCTTGTGGCAAAAGAACTGGCTAGGTATAACGTCGACATAGCAGCCATCAGTGAGTCCCAGATGAGGGCCAACTCACATTATGGAGTTGGCTTTGGCATCCGCCAACGCATCATACACAGGCTAATTGAAATGCCTATTGGGATCAACGAGCGCCTCATGATGCTTCGAGTCCCACTGAATCACTAACGTCATGCTTTCTTCATCAGTGCATACGCCCCAACACTAGATGCAGAGGATGACATCAAGTAGGCCTTTTATGCCGACCTCAACAGAGTGCTTTCCTCTATCCCCAGAGAAGACAAGGTTGTGCTCCTTGGCGACTTCAATGCCAGAGTTAGCAGAGATGCGAACATTTGGCAGGGAACCATAGGGAGAAATGGACTAGGCAAGTGTAATCCCAATGGCCTACTCCTTCTCAGCAAGTGTGCTGCTCACAACCTCACTATCACCAATACCTTGTTTAGGCAGCCGACAAGTTCAAGGGATCATGGCAACACCCACCATCCAAACACTGGCGTCTCACTGACTACATCATTGTCAGAGAAAGAGATTGCCGAGATGTCCTCATCACCCGTGCCATGCGCGGCTCAGACCACTGTGACATTGATCATAACTTTGTCAGATCCAAGCTCTCACTTCACGTTGCCCTAAAACGGCGAAGGCAGCAAGCCTCCAGAAGAGGTTTTAATACGAAGTGTCTGGAGGATCCAGTGGTAGCACATGCTTTCAGAGAGCAACTCGAACATGGGATTATAAACAATCCAACAGCAAACAAAGTGAATCCCAGTGCCAAATAGGATACTCTTAATACTGTTATGACAAAGACCTGCAGAGAGACCCTCGGCCAGTTCTTTTCCAGGACTGGTTTGATGAAAATGACGCGGCAATCAAAGTACACATCAATGATAAACGTGCTGCTTTTATTGACTGGCAGAACAACCCTCAGTTTCGGAACAAAGCTGATACCTTCCGCAAGAAGAAAGTGGCAGCCCAGTGGGAACTTCGCAATCTAAAGAACAACTGGCTTAAAAATACAGCATGTGAAGCACAAAAACTTGCAGATTAGCAAAAGATGCGCAAATTTTCCATTTACACTAAAACATTTTATGGGCCAGTGACTCGTGGCGCAGCCCCCCTCCGCTCATCTGACGGTAACCACATAATTAGACATCGAATGCCTCCTTCAGCGCTGGAAAGAGCACTATCATTCATTGCTCAACCGAAACACTGATGTGGATGTCCTGACTACCTAACAGGTCCCTCAGCATCCAGAGCTGACCCACCTCAGCTATTCTCCATCCCTGGATGAGGTAGCTACTGCCATCAAACAGATGAAAAATAACAAAGCCTCAGGGCCTGATGGAATCCCAGCCGAGGTGTATAAAGCAGGAGGACCTCTACTTACCAGCCATCTCCACTCTCCAGGAGAATATATGGGAAAAGGAGGAAATCCCCCAAGCTCTTAAAGATGCCTCCATTGTCAATATTTATAAGAACAAGGGGGAACCAGTCAGATTGTGACAACTACCGCGGGATCTCGCTGCTCTCCGTAGCTGGCAAGATTATAGCCCGAGTCCTCCTAAACAGACTGCTTCCTAAGGCGGAGAACTTCCTCCCAGAATCTCAATGTGGTTTTAGACCATCACGTGGCACCACTGACATGATCTTTGCTGCCCGCCAGATACAGGAAAAGTGCAGAGAACAGCGTCGTGACCTGCACATGGCTTTCATTGACCTACCCAAGGCCTTCGACTTGGTCAGCAGGGGAGCCCTCTGGTGGACCCACAGCCATTTTGGCTGCCCACCAAAATTCATCGCCATTGTGATGCAACTCCATGATGGCATGAATGGCAGTGTCCTGTACAATGGCACCCAGTCTGAGTTCTTTCCCATCCAAACAGGGGATAAACAAGGGTGTGTACTAGCACCAACTCTCTTTTCCATCTTCTTGCCTGCCTTCCTTACTCGTGCCAGTGCCAATTTAGGCAGCGGGGTAAACATTGAGTACCGGGTAAAGGGGGGGTCTATTCAACATAAGACGACTCCAGGCAAGAACAAAGGTGTCGGCAGCTTCCATTACTGAACTTCAGTATGTAGACGACCTCACCCTTGTTGCTCACACTGAACATGACCTACAGGAGACCCTGAACACCTATGCAGACACGTATGCACACTTCGGCCTTGATGTGAATGTACATAAGACTCAGATTCTCTTTCAACCTGCCCCTGGTTCAGACACACCTTCACCATCCAACCAGCTTAACGGTACTACACTCTATAATGTTACCCACTTTCGGTATCTCGGCTCCCACCTGTCCACCACCGCAGACATCGATGAAGAAATTCAGCATTGGATCTCACGTCTTGGGCGGACTCCGAAATCGTGTCTTCAGCTGTAGGGAGCTGAAATTATCCACAAAGTTACACGTATATCGAGCAGTGGTTCTGCCCACCCTACTATATGGCAGTGAGACATGGGTTACATACAGGAGGCACCTCAAGGCACTTGAAATCTTTCACCAAAGTAGTCTACGTTCCATACTCCGAGTTCGCTGGGAAGACAAGAGAACAAACGCCAGTATTCTTGCTGACACCAACTGTAGGAGCATCGAGACTACCATTATCCATGAACAACTACGTTGGACTGGCCATGTTACCCGCATGGACGACAGTAGACCGCCAAAGCAGCTACTTTACAGTCACCTAACGAATAGTAAACGTAACGCTGGCGGGCAATTGAAAGGGTACAAGGATAATCTTAAGACAAACCTGAAAAGGTGCCAAATCGACCCCTCTCACCTGGGAGTCGATTACTCCACATCGTAACGCTTGAAGGAGCACCACATGGAAAGGTGTCGATACTTTCGAGTTAGCCCGACTGCAAACCGAGGCAGATAAGATCCAACATCGGAAAGACGCTGCCACCGCCCCTCCCACAGTGGATGGAGCCCTTCACATGTGCAACGAATGTGGACGATGCTGCCGATCTCGTATCAGGCTCTTTAGTCACCTCAACACTCGCTAACCTAGGTGACATCCCTAATAACCCATATCATTTTATCATAGCTGGATGATCGTCATACTCGAATCCGAGTAACAGCAAAGTACTGTAGTAGTCGTAGTAGTAGTAGTAGTAGTGTGTGTGTGTGTGGACACACACACACACAAAACGCATACAAATAAATAATAATGGGAAAATCCTCTCACAAATAATCAGAAACAAAACAAAAATGTATTAAAAATGTGAGTCTACCCTCAAGTCAACTCTGTGCTTTGTTAGTGTATGTGTCTACACACACACACATATATACAATAAAGGTAAAATAAATAATTGTCCTAAAGGCAAACACAAAGGGAATACAGTATACATTTCTTTGCACACAAGTATAAATGTAATGCCCCCCTCCCCACTACGGTCAGCAAATGTTATTCCCAGACTTGGCTATTGGCAGCCATTTTCAGAACCTATCCCCGGCGAATTTTAAGGGCATGCTGCGTAACTTATCCATTGGGGGAATAAAATTTACATAAAATTTGAGGTACAGTACTTCATAACTTACCTAATTGTCCATTCAGGTTTTGGAAAATATTTGCCTGGGTGTCAAGTTTCATCTTGAACTCATCTCTTTTATTTTTGTCCAAGAATATCTTTGTAAAGTAGAGTTGATCATCATCATTATTTTCTATCTTATATAAAGATGTGATCTTGTAGAGTTCTGGAGCATATGCAATGATTCCTGCAAAATTTGAAGAAAGGATTACAGTTGAATTAAATGTGAATTGCCAATCTAATAACAAGTTACTGTAATGCTTCCCTAACTAACTGGAAGCTATGTATAGTACCTGGTACAGTACCAACTGAGCATTACTTATCTACGTACTACATTATTTTACTTTAAATATTTTATATTTATTTCTTTTAATAGCCAAGTCGTCCATACCCCCAGAGTTGAGATATTTGTAGCCAAAGAAAACACGTGGATACTGTGAAGCAAGAGTTTTGTCTGGCCAGCAAAAGTCTTCTGCAGCAAACACAACCCGTGCATCAAGGTTGTCAAACCGTTCCAATATAACTTCCTTGCCAGCTGTGAAGATTGCATCATAGCTGTAAAGATAAAAAACAGCATGTCATTAATAGATATACTGTATACTGTACAGTACTTCCGGTTGACGTTCCGGAATGAGCACCTTTTTGCGGCATTGTTTGAATGCCCAGTGCTGGTTATCAGTTTCCAGCATGACTATTTGGTGTCACGTCACATGCAGGGATGCAGGGTAGCGTGGGTGGGCTCAGTGCGGTTAGTTCGCATTAGCCGGTCACCATTTTATCATGTTGTATCAAAGTAATATTGCTAAAAGTAGTGTAGTTGCATTGTAGTGTATTATTACTGGAAATTAATGCTATGATTATGTTATAAATGTATTTATTTGTGAAATTATTATTCCGATAATTATTTATATGCATTACTTGCTCTCCCAAACATAGAGACAACCAGACAGCCTGGCGACAGACCGTGTGTGTTGCCAAGAACTTTTTATGAAAAATAACGAATATAAAATAAATTCTAAATTAATTACTTATTGGAAATAAGTATTATGATCAGTAAATATATGCATTACTGGCCATCCCGGACACAAAGACAAGCAGAAAAAGGCCGCTAAGTGCGTAAGTGACCACGAGCGCTCCCATGATAACAAGCTGTCCCCTTATCTGTAACAGCACCATTTGTACTGTAGTTATTCACTAAGTTATTTAACTCTGACTCAGTAGTTGTTCATGTCATACATGCTGAGTCTATAAATTCATCAGAAGTTGAGCTAGGTCAGCTTAGTTAGCATATACCTCACCCGGCCCTCCTTGACTCTCACGCTCTGAGCAAGAGGAGGAGCAGATTCTTACTACTCACTAAGGGTTGAACACCTCACTTTAGTGTTCTCATATACAATGGTCCCTCGGTTAACGAACGCCTCGATAAACAAAATTTTGGTTAACGAATGACCCTCTAGAACAAATTGAGTTCGTTAACCGAGGGACCACTGTACAAGTGCAGTCAAGACACTTATCTGGAGAGAATTCACACTACATTCTCTCCCAAATGAAGTACCTGTGTAGTATATAGTTCTGTAGAAATAAAGAAATTCCAGAATAAGTGTTTACATTACATCAGCCCTGTCACTTAAGAGTTCCAGAACTATTTTATATATATATATATATATATATATATATATATATATATATATATATATATATATATATATATATATATATATATATATATATATATATATATATATATATATATATATATATACGTCATTTTTAGTCCATTTAACATGCGGACTTTGAACATACAATCAACGACCTCACCAGCAAGGAATCGAACCTCGACTACTGGGTGTGACTAGGGAGCGCTTACCGGCTAGGCCACAAGGACACTAAAAGCAGTTCTAGACTCTGTTATATTTCACACAAAGCCTGTTCATTGAGCTGATGGCGCCGTGAACCTCATTGGGAAACTGCCCGTGCCACGTATGTGGTGTCAGTAGCATTTTACCGAATCCAGCTGGTATGAAACGCGAGGTACATATATATACTTCATTTTTAGTCCATTTAACACGCGGACTTTGAACATACAATCAACGACCTCACCAGCAAGGAATCGAACCCTCGACCTACTGGGTGTGACTAGGGAGCGCTTACCGGCTAGGCCACAAGGACACTAAAAGCAGTTCTAGACTCTGTTATATTTCACACAAAGCCTGTTCATCGAGCTGATGGCGCCGTGAACCTCATTGGGAAACTGCCCGTGCCACGTATGTGGTGTCAGTAGCATTTTACCGAATCCAGCTGGTATGAAACGCGAGGTACATATATATACTTCATTTTTAGTCCATTTAACACGCGGACTTTGAACATACAATCAACGACCTCACCAGCAAGGAATCGAACCCTCGACCTACTGGGTGTGACTAGGGAGCGCTTACCGGCTAGGCCACAAGGACACTAAAAGCAGTTCTAGACTCTGTTATATTTCACACAAAGCCTGTTCATCGAGCTGATGGCGCCGTGAACCTCATTGGGAAACTGCCCGTGCCACGTATGTGGTGTCAGTAGCATTTTACCGAATCCAGCTGGTATGAAACGCGAGGTACATATATATACTTCATTTTTAGTCCATTTAACACGCGGACTTTGAACATACAATCAACGACCTCACCAGCAAGGATTCGAACCCTCGACCTACTGGGTGTGACTAGGGAGCGCTTACCGCTCGTTGAACAGGCTTTGTGTGAAATATAACAAAGTCTAGGACTGCTTTTAGTATCCTGGTGGTCCAGCAGTTAGCGTTCCCCGGTCACAGTCATAGGCTTGTGGGCCGTGGGTTCGAATCCTGGCGGGTTGAGGTGTTGATTGTATGTAGAAGTCCGCGTGCTTTATTGGGCTAATGAAATATATATGGATCCTCGTGTTTCGAAGCCGGATTTGGTAAAACGTTACTCTGACCACCTAAGTGGTACGGGTGGTCCCCATTAGAGGTTCACGGCGCCATAAGCTCGTTGAACAGGCTTTGTGTGAAATATAACAAAGTCTAGGACTGCTTTTATTATCCTGGTGGTCCAGCGGTTAGCGTTCCCCGGTCACAGTCATAGGCTTGTGGGCCGTGGGTTCGAATCCTGGCGGGTTGAGGTGTTGATTATATATATATATATATATATATATATATATATATATATATATATATATATATATATATATATATATATATATATATATATATATATATATATGGCAGTGCAGTGAGATGGAAACGAGAATCAGTCAGACACTCAGAAACAAGTGATTCCGGTGACTTAAGTGGCAATTTAAGTGAATCATCAACAAACAAGCAATTACAAGAAAAATAAGTGGACAGTGGCTAGAAACACTTGCAAAATGTCTACAAAGAAAAACAGTGGTAAAAGACATTATAAAAAAAATTGCAATCACAGCAATCTAATACTCAGCTACACAATAAACTGAAGGTTACCCCGACTCGAGCCGTGCCGAGAGGAACCGAGCATTGGGCGAAAAATTCAAGCCAGCTAACCGGTCAGCTGAGCCATACAGCCAGCCACTCAGCCAGCTAACCAGCCAACTATACAACACCGGAGTTTAAGAAAGTTGTCAAAGTAATTTGAGACAAGCCAACAACCTCTTGCTTAAACAATCAAGCCACGTCGGTGCCCAATAGAGGTCAGCACCCAGGCTGATCGCAGCAAGACAGAGGACAGCCCCAGGTCAGCCCCCAGGCTGATCGCTGCAAGAAGGTCAGCCCACCAGTTGGATCACTGCAAGAAGGTCAGCCCCCAGGCTGATTGCCACAAGGTCAGTGCCCGAGGTGGATCACTGCAAGGTCAGTCCCTAGGCTGATCACTGCAAGGTCAGCTCCCAGGCTGATCGCCGCAAGGTCAGCCAATCTGTTGGATCACTGCAAGAAGGTCAGTCCCCAGGCTAATCGCCTCAAGGTCAGCCCCCCCCCCCCCCAGTTGGATCGCCGTAACACGTGACGTCATCCCTCCCTGAGCAGGACGTCATCGACTCTGATGTCATCGCCAGCGCGAAACTATATGGATTCTCCACTCAGGTAGATCACAAACAATCATCATTTTATGAACTGCACAAACACAACACAAGTGAACTTCAAGAAGTCTTCACATGTAGTCAATATAAAGTGTAAATTACTTGCACAAATGCACTAAGGTAAAATTAAATAAACACATTTAGAAAGTACGTCCTCTACAGTACTTACAAAAAGTAGATATACAGTGGTCCCTCGGTTAACGAACACAATTTGTTCCACAGAGTCGATCATAAACCGAAAATTTTGTTAAACGAATCCATATTTCAATGGGATATTTGGTAATTCATTCCAGCTCACAGAAAAGAATATACAAAGTGAAGCCAAAATGCATAAAGTCAGAAACACTCCTAAAATTCCCCTAAATCACCCTTAAATCAATATATATATATATATATATATCTATATATATATATATATATATGTTATATATATATATTATATATATATATATATATATATATATATATATATTATATATATATATATATACAGTACAGTCAACCCTCACTTTACGCGGTTAATGTAACCCGCAGGGTTCGCGGAAAGTGAGGAACGCGTAAAGTAAATAACATAACATATGGGATTAATTGAAATAGAGTCTGGGCCGACCCCCAAACTCAACTTTTTGATGACACACAACTATGTTGTAGTAAAAATTTTATCTTAACTTTATGATGGTATGAAAAAACAAGTAATAAAGAAGAGGTTAGGTTAGGAAAAATAAAGGTTAGGTTAGGAAAACTAAAAGTTAGGTGGAACACTTACGTTATTAGAAGAGATGGGTTGGCGTACGGGGATGGAGGCTGGTTCCGAGGCAGAGTGCAGGCTACTGGCCCTCAGGTGAATCACCATTACAAGGTGCATCACCATCACTGTCACTTACAGTTGTCAGGGCTTCCCTGACAAATCCCTCAAAGTCATCTTCACTGTCACTATCACTGGTTTGGGCTGGCTGTGGTGGGTTGCGGGCGAAGAAATCAGTTATGGTTTGCTGATGGCTGGTGTTGATGTTGTCGTGATACACCTTGATGTAGGGCTCCATAGTCTGCAATAGCTGGGTAGTAAAGATTTCATACCTGTTTGCGTCAGGGTTGTCGGAAAGGAGGAGCTTGGCTTTCTCGAGACACTCGATGGCACCCCTAACATTACTATGGGATAAGTGTTTTTCTTCTTGGGATGACGCACCACCTGCCTCTTCACTGATGTCGTCATCATCATGTACCATCTCCTCAGTAGTCACATCAGGTTCCATTATCACCTGGTATTCCATGCAACACACGTCTCCAAGCGTGACGAATTGTAGCAATAGACAACTAATCCCATGCCTCCACCAAGAAGACTACAGCTTTCTTGATGATAAATATTCTCCAGAATTGTTTGAACAGTTGATCCTCATCTTCTTCGCTCTTGCTAACGGTGGTGGTGTCACTCAGGTTACGCAACTCTTCCCTGGTGTTGGTGTAATAGTTCATGAGCTTGAATTTTTTCGTAGAGAATGCAGCTTTTACATTACAGATTAACTCTTCGTCCATGGGTGTAATATAGACGAAGTGTTGGGAGGAAGGAAGACCACTTTTACATTGGGGTGACGATCTAACAGTAGGGGCAAGTGTCCTGGTGCGTTGTCCAGCAGCAACAAAATCTTGAATGGCACATTCTGTCGCTCACAGAATTTCTTTAGATCGGGAACAAAACAGTCATCAAACCAGGAGAGGGGCAGTGTAGAGAACATCCACGCCTTACGTGCGGTCAGCCAGTGGACATTTAGCTTGGTCATGTCCATGGTTTTGTAGGCGTGCGGCTTGCGTGCTGTGTGGATCACCGATAACTTGAGCTTACAGGTACCGGAGGCATTGATGGTAAACAGGACGGCGATGCGTTCCTTCTGCATCTTCCGGCCCCGAATCTTGCTGGCATTCTTTACAACGAAGGACTTGGAAGGTAGCTTTTTCCAGAAAAGACCAGATTCGTCCATGTTAAACACCTGGTCGTCGGTGTACTGTCCTTTCTCCATAATCTCACGTAAAAACGGAAGAAATTCCCTAGCCGCAGCACGGTCAGCACTCGCTTCTTCACCACCAATGTTTATATTGGCGATCTTGTTCCGGATCTTAAACCTCTGTAACCACCCAGAGGAAGCATTAAAGGGTTTGGGCTCTGTAATTCCCATCTTTCATGCCACTGCAATGTACAGTTCACGTACGTACTCCTTAACAGAGCGCGTGTCGACCGCCACGTTTCGTCGCGCCTGACGCACCAAGTACCTCACAAGTAATTTTTCTGTCTTGAGAAGCACCTAGTTGTGAAAATACTTGATCATAGAAGCACCTGTAGACATTGTGATCTTCATGTGCTCCTTTATCTTGGCTGCATCCTTCTTTATTGTTCGAATCGTAGATTCATTCACACCATGCTGGCGCGCCAAATCAACCTGCCTTGTTCCTTTCTCCAACTCTTGGATGATGGTATACTTCACCTCGTAGCTTAAGGAACGTCGTGTCTTCAGCTCGATGAACAGGCTTTGTGTGAAATATAACAGAGTCTAGAACTGCTTTTAGTGTCCTTGTGGCCTAGCCGGTAAGCGTTCCCTAGTCACACCCAGTAGGTCGAGGGTTCGATTCCTTGCTGGTAAGGTCGTTGATTATATGTTCAAAGTCCGCGTGTTAATTGGACTAAAAATGAAGTATATATATGTACCTCGCGTTTCATACCAGCTGGATTCGGTAAAATGCTACTGACACCACATAAGAGGCACGGGCAGTTTCCCAATGAGGTTCACGGCGCCAACAGCTCGATGAACAGGCTTTGTGTGAAATATAACAGAGTCTAGAACTGCTTTTAGTGTCCTTGTGGCCTAGCCGGTAAGCGTTCCCTAGTCACACCCAGTAGGTCGAGGGTTCGATTCCTTGCTGGTGAGGTCGTTGATTATATGTTCAAAGTCCGCGTGTTAATTGGACTAAAAATGAAGTATATATATGTACCTCGCGTTTCATACCAGCTGGATTCGGTAAAATGCTACTGACACCACATAAGAGGCACAGGCAGTTTCCCAATGAGGTTCACGGCGCCATCAGCTCGATGAACAGGCTTTGTGTGAAATATAACAGAGTCTAGAACTGCTTTCTGTGTCCTTGTGGGCTAGCCGGTAAGCGTTCCCTAGGGCCACCCAGTAGGTCGAGGGTTCGATTCCTTGCTGGTGAGGTCGTTGATTATATGTTCAAAGTCCGCGTGTTAAATGGACTAAAAATGAAGTATATATATGTACCTCGCGTTTCATACCAGCTGGATTCGGTAAAATGCTACTGACACCACCTACGAGGCGCGGGCAGTTTCCCAATGAGGTTCACGGCGCCATCAGCTCGATGAACAGGCTTTGTGTGAAATATAACAGAGTCTAGAACTGCTTTTAGTGTCCTTGTGGCCTAGCCGGTAAGCGTTCCCTAGTCACACCCAGTAGGTCGAGGGTTCGATTCCTTGCTGGTAAGGTCGTTGATTATATGTTCAAAGTCCGCGTGTTAATTGGACTAAAAATGAAGTATATATATGTACCTCGCGTTTCATACCAGCTGGATTCGGTAAAATGCTACTGACACCACATAAGAGGCACGGGCAGTTTCCCAATGAGGTTCACGGCGCCATCAGCTCGATGAACAGGCTTTGTGTGAAATATAACAGAGTCTAGAACTGCTTTTAGTGTCCTTGTGGCCTAGCCGGTAAGCGTTCCCTAGTCACACCCAGTAGGTCGAGGGTTCGATTCCTTGCTGGTGAGGTCGTTGATTATATGTTCAAAGTCCGCGTGTTAATTGGACTAAAAATGAAGTATATATATGTACCTCGCGTTTCATACCAGCTGGATTCGGTAAAATGCTACTGACACCACATAAGAGGCACAGGCAGTTTCCCAATGAGGTTCACGGCGCCATCAGCTCGATGAACAGGCTTTGTGTGAAATATAACAGAGTCTAGAACTGCTTTCTGTGTCCTTGTGGGCTAGCCGGTAAGCGTTCCCTAGGGCCACCCAGTAGGTCGAGGGTTCGATTCCTTGCTGGTGAGGTCGTTGATTATATGTTCAAAGTCCGCGTGTTAAATGGACTAAAAATGAAGTATATATATGTACCTCGCGTTTCATACCAGCTGGATTCGGTAAAATGCTACTGACACCACCTACGAGGCGCGGGCAGTTTCCCAATGAGGTTCACGGCGCCATCAGCTCGATGAACAGGCTTTGTGTGAAATATAACAGAGTCTAGAACTGCTTTTAGTGTCCTTGTGGGCTAGCCGGTAAGTGTTCCCTAGGGCCACCCAGTAGTCGAGGGTTCGATTCCTTGTTGGTGAGGTCGTGATTATATGTTCAAAGTCCGCGTGTTAATGGACTAAAAATGAAGTATATATATATATATATATATATATATATATATATATATATATATATATATATATATATATATATATACACCTAGACCCCGACTTACGACGGGGTTAGGGACCCAAATCCAGGTCGTAAGTCCGACATGGTCCTAAGTCCGACATAGAAAAAAAAAAAAAAAAAAAAAAAAAAAATAAAAAAAAAATTAATAAAAAATCTACAATGAAATACAGTACAGTAAAAGTAATGAATAATGATGAATGGATACAGTACAGTGAAAGTAATAAATAATAAGGAATGGATACAGTGTGACTGAGCACTTAACCTTTAATGTAGTCAGCTGAATGCACATGGGGCCCCCATAATTTTCTAATTATACATGGAGACTACATTAACTGGAAACGTTTCGGTATAGAAAATGCGTGTGTCATTTAAAAAAAAAAAAAAAAATTTTTTTTTTTTTTTTTTTTTTTTTTTTTTTTTTTTATCTATATCTGAGGCGGTCGTAAGTCCACGTAGTCGTAAGTCGGGGTCTAGGTGTGTGTGTGTGTGTATATATATATATATATATATATATATATATATATATATATATATATATATATACCTACGTATATATCAAATTTTTGGATAGTGAATAATATACAGTAATAAATGGGAAAAATGGGGTTCAGTTCCTGAATAACAAGAAAAGCCCAATATTATAGTGTACAGTGGTCCCTCGGTCAACGAGCACAATCCGTTCTAGAAAGTTGCTCGTTAACCGAAAAACTCGTTAACCGAAACCATTGTTTCAATGGGTTTTGGGGTAATTGGTTCCAGCTCACCGAAAATTGCCTAAATTCAACAAAAAAGGTAGAAAAGTACACTTACTTTGAGGTGTGTATGTAGAAGGCTCATGGATGATGATGATGATGATGTGAATTAGAATGGGGGTGGAGGAGAAGGGAGAAGAGAAGGCATTGGGGAGGAGAAGTCACCCCCATGGCGCCATTTCACCCATAAAATTTTAGTTCTCTTGGTGTAATTAAGATTATTTTCTTTAAATCAACACTGCACTGCATTATATATTGTCAATATGTAAAATATATTTCAAAATGACCAATAATTTGCTTGTAAACACAGAAAAAAAGCATTTAGTTGAAGATAGTCTCAAGCAAGATGTTACCTCCACTGAAAAGACACAAAGACTGACGCTGTATGGTGTGTTGAGAGGCTGGATGGTGCGCATAAAACTAGTTTCATTACCTTCAATTATGTTCAAAAATTGTTAAAATGACTAAAAAATTTAATATTAAAATTTTAAAATTATTGAATAGTATAAACTTCTTGATATTTACTAAAATAGTAAGGAATTTAAGCCCTAGAACCGATTAATGTATTGGCGGACTAATACTAAAGCTGGTTGACCGGCCAGTGCAAGCGAAAACATGTTGAGGTCGGCTCGTAAGAAACTCGTTAATCGAGGGATTGCTCGTTAACCGAAGTTAAGAATCTTATGGAAGGTAACTCGTTAACTGAAATCTCGTTAACCGAGGCGCTCGTTATCCGAGGGACCACTGTACTGTACTGAAAAATAATGAAATCGGGTTTACATATACAGGTTGTACCTCTCTAGTCCGGCATTCTGTGGTCCGGAAACTCCCGTGGTTTGGAACGATTTTAGCTTGTCCAATAGGTACTGTAATTGGCAGCATTTTTTTTTTTTTTTTTTTTTTTTACTTATGTGAATTATTATTACAGGTCTATTAAATTCTTGCCCCTCAGGCCGCAATGTGGGTCAGTGACCTATGCCCGGGTGGGCTAATCCCCTTAAAAAAAAAAAAACAGCCGCGGGAAATTAAGGTTTGTTTACATCCGGCAGTTCGGCTGCTCTCTCTCTCTCTGCTTGTCTATACAGAGTACAACATTTAACCCTTCAATATGTATGAGCAGTAAATAAGTGTTGCTTTGATATTCTTATGTAGAGTAATGACGATATGTTTTCACATGTGCGCACTTACATACGCGCAGTCTCACTTTTTTTTTAACTATTAATGGTTAGCTACTTATATTGTTCCATTTATTAACATTAAATAACATTACAGGTACTTCAAACAACCATATTATTTTTTTTACATTAATTTTACTACAGCTAAACTCAGGGTCTTATTCTCTTCAGTTTTATATGTCGAACCAATCAGTCACTGGTTTCGTAAGCTTTAATATAAACAATGCCCGGAGCTGTCTCCTCTAATATTCCACGTATTATTAATAAATTGTTTTGTTAATTTTGCACACACACATACATTAATTCAATAAAAACAAATTCAGAAACATTAATTAAAATATATATGAACAGTAAATAAGTGTTGCTTTCATATTCTTATGTAGAGTAATGACGATATGTTTTCATATGTGTGCACTTACATACGCGCAGTCTCACTTTTTTTCTTTACCATTAATGGTTAGCTACTTATATTGTTCCATTTATTACACTAAATAACATTACTTCAAACAAGCATATTAATTTTTTTACATTAATTTTACTACAGCTACAACCAGGGTCTTATTTTTTTCAGTTTTATCTGTAGAACCAATCAGTCACTGGTTTTGTAATGAACAAAAACAATGCTGTGTCATTTCCTTGTGTTTTTTAATATTCTACGTATTATTAATGAATTGTATTGCCCATTTTGCACACATAAACATTAATTCAATAAAAAAGACATTCGGTTATAATAACAATGAATCTTTTGTACATAAGAGAAATGACGTTGTTTACATGATTGTGCACGTCGTCTGAACATTGGTGGGCCGTTCAAACACGTCGAAATTCGAGTTTCCGCCATCAAAATTTTAAATTGTTTTGTTTTTTGTGTGTTCAAATAAAAAAAGTTGAATTAAAAACTCGCAAAATTTGAGAAGCTACTGTACGACATTTAACCCTTCAATATGTCTTCAAAGAGACCATGAAGCAGAGAAAGTGGTGCTAGTGCTTCCAAGCATAAGCACAAGTCACTATGTATCCAGGAAAAGGGTGAATTTCCATGGTCCGGAAATTTCCATGGTCCGGCACCGGTCAGGTCCCGAGGTTGCCGGACTAGAGAGGTACAACCTGTATTTCAGTAGAATGGACTGAAGTAGAGCCGGTAAAAGAAAAATACTGTACTGTAATAAACTCATTATATAAGATCAAGGTTTATGTTCTCACACTAAACAACTCACCTGTCACTTAATATGATGACCTTCTTTGGGTCATCTTTATACTTAGCAAGTTCCTCTTTATATAGGTTGATTTTTTGACCTCCTCCGGTACCGAGTGACATATCTCCTCCACTCCAGGCTCCACCTAAACCCAATACCTGCAAACAAACAGAAATTTAAAGCCTTGTAAAGTTTTATATCAAGCCATAAAGGACATGTAAACCAACTTTGAACTTCATCCTTATATTATTTTCACAGTATTGTATATCAATATCTAAAGTCTGAACTCAAAAAAGCTTCTCAGTTGTTAAAATGAGGGATTAAACATAAAATTCTATTTTATATCCAGTACAGCTCAGGAGATTCATGGACTGTGTACAACCATGACAAGTTTGCAGGCTTGACCTCAAAGTTCCCAGGAGCCTTCACATGAACCAGTTACCAAAACCCAAGATTTGTAGGTCTTTGCCACGATGCTTTGTGCACCCCAAGACTCATGCAGGCCATAAAAGAGGCCCCAGTTTAAATTGCTTTCAAATCCTAACTCATATCAGCAAAATCAAGGAGGAAAGGGGAATTAAAACCTAAATCCATGAGGATTATAAAATGGGATTCGGGATAAATTCTCCATTTAATAACTAATAAATTGGATCTGGGATCTCATTTTTGCACAAATGGAAAGATAGAGGCAAGAACTTCAAGCATCAGTGTGACTCATATTCTTTATCCTACAAAGCAGTGTAAATAACACAAATTCAACCAAGTGAAAGGACTGCTTAAATGTCCCTTGCTTAACACTCTTTGAATGTCCATACCTTTCCCAAGATAAGTGACGTTAGAGCATGCTCTAAGGGAAGGCAAAGGAATACATAATCCCCGAAGGTTATATGCATGAAGGGTGCAGCTCTGCTAGTGAGTTTAATGGCTTTCACAACGATACTGGAAATGAGCCTTGAAGGTTCCACATGATCTATAATTAACAATCAAAGAATTCTGATTACACAGGTCTACCTACAAAAGTAGCTATGAATTGCTTTACTATATCAAGGAAATGAAGGAACTTCTGAGGCCCAATACCTGCAGTCTGGTTTGTTGCAACACTATTACAGTACACTAATATCTTCATTAGCCGGAATGCCTCAAGCCCGGAAATCTCCGATAGCCGGAATTGAAATGTGCTCAGAAAATCACCCCCAAAGCTGGAATTTAAAAACAAATTCCGGCTTTGGGAACAAATTTTCCGAGGCTGAAAATCGAGAGAATTTTCTGAAAATGTCTTGACTAAAGATGAAAGTTAAAGTATTTTTTGGGGGGGACCTGACTTGGCCTGACTCAATGTTAGGTGTAGGTATGATGCGGGATTAATGGTCTTATATTATTGACCTTCTGATGGAATGTCAGGTCACCTTTCTTGGCTGGGGGATAAGTGTGTCTAATGACCTGAAGATGTCTTGAATAAACATAAAACCTTTAGTATTTTTAGGGAGATTGTGATAAGTATAAGTATAAATGAGCAAAGTTGTATCCCTTCATCATTACATTACATAACATTTTAAAATATGGAGTGAGAAAGCAAAAAGGTGTGGGTGGAAAGCAGTGATAAAATGCACCATGGTTGCCAAGCGATAAACTCCTCAACAGCTGATCTTTTAATTCACCTCCATGCAGTCACCCAACAAGATCTTCAATGGATGTTTGTTGTCATAATTCCTGTGTGTGCGTGTAATAATAATAATAATAATAATAATAATAATAATAATAATAATAATAATAATAATAATAAAAATAATAATTAACGGTTTATTGAAAAGTTCTGCAGCCCGAAGGCTGAAAATATACATTGGACATAAATGACTTATTACATACATTGGTGGTTTAACAAAAGCCTTCATTAGAGAAAGGTAAAGGAACATACAGTGAACATACAGATTAATGTCGGGGTTGAACAGCAAACACGTGGTGTAGTAACTTCCTCCCAGATGTTGCTAGGAGGGACCTCACGTGGTGTAGTAGTTCCCTCACAGATGGTGTTATGAGGGACCTCACGTGATGTAGTAATTCCCTCACAGATGGTGTTATGAGGGGCATCACGTGGTGTAACTGGTAGTAATTCCCTCACAGATGGTGTTATGAGGGGCTCATGTGGTATAGTAACTCCCTCACACATGGTGTTATGAGGGGCATCACGTGGTGTACGAATTCCTTTACAGATGGTGTTATGGGGGGCCTGACGTGGTGTAGTAATTCCCTCACTGATGGTGTTATGAAGGACCTCACGTGGTTGCAGTAATTCCCTCACAGATGGTGTTACGAGGGACATGATGTCGTGTAGTAATTCCTTCACAAATGTTGTTATATGAGTGAGGTTTGGTCCCAGGCCTTCCTATCGTAAACGGATTAACACGAAATTGATGCTGTTGGGTCTCACGGGCAGTTATTACTGGGTACCTGGGACCTCACTGTGTGAAGGTTAACTTGGGTACAACTCGGCTGTTACTGTTGAGTTGTTCTCACTGACTTAAGCACTGTTCTCCTCTGTTCAACATTGGTTCCATTCCTTTCCTAAATGAAATTGTTACTTCTGGCGAGAACTTGTTGATATTCCGGTGGGGAGGAGGGTTCAGGGAGGGAGTTGGTATGGGCCAACTTAACAGTTGACCTGGCTGCTCCCAGAAGAGCGCCAGGTACGTCTTGACCCTTCAGTGGTCAACGATGTAGTGTGTGTGTAGTTGTGTGTGTGTGTGTGTGTGTAGTTGTGTGTGTGTGTAGTTGTGTGTGTGTGTAGTTGTGTGTGTGTGTGTGTGTGTGTAGTTGTGTGTGTGTGTAGTTGTGTGTGTGTGTGTGTGTGTAGTTGTGTGTGTGTTGTGTGTAGTTGTGTGTGTTGTGTGTGAGTGTGTGTAGTTGTGTGTGTGTGTGTGTAGTTGTGTGTGTTGTGTGTAGTTGTGTGTGTGTGTAGTTGTGTGTGTTGTGTGTAGTGTGTGTGTTGTGTGTAGTTGTGTGTGTTGTGTGTGAGTGTGTGTAGTTGTGTGTGTGTGTGTGTGTGTGTAGTTGTGTGTGTTGTGTGTAGTTGTGTGTGTGTGTAGTTGTGTGTGTTGTGTGTAGTGTGTGTGTTGTGTGTAGTTGTGTGTGTTGTGTGTGAGTGTGTGTAGTTGTGTGTGTGTGTAGTTGTGTGTGTTGTGTGTAGTTGTGTGTGTGTGTAGTTGTGTGTGTGTGTGTGTGTAGTTGTGTGTGTGTGTGTGTGTAGTTGTGTGTGTGTTGTGTGTAGTTGTGTGTGTGTTGTGTGTAGTTGTGTGTGAGTGTGTGTAGTTGTGTGTGTGTTGTGTGTAGTTGTGTGTTGTGTGTAGTTGTGTGTGTGTGTAGTTGTGTGTGTGTGTAGTTGTGTGTGTGTGTGTGTGTGTGTAGTTGTGTGTGTGTTGTGTGTAGTTGTGTGTGTGTTGTGTGTAGTTGTGTGTGTGTGTGTGTGTGTGTGTGTGTGTTGTGTGTGTGTGTGTGTGTGTGTGTAGTTGTGTGTGTTGTGTGTAGTTGTGTGTGTGTGTGTAGTTGTGTGTGTGTTGTGTGTAGTTGTGTGTGTTGTGTGTAGTTGTGTGTGAGTGTGTGTAGTTGTGTGTGTGTTGTGTGTGTTGTGTGTAGTTGTGTGTGAGTGTGTGTAGTTGTGTGTGTGTTGTGTGTAGTTGTGTGTGAGTGTGTGTAGTTGTGTGTAGTTGTGTGTGTGTTGTGTGTGTTGTGTGTAGTTGTGTGTGAGTGTGTGTAGTTGTGTGTGTGTGTGTGTAGTTGTGTGTGTGTGTGCAGTTGTGTGTGTGTTGTGTGTAGTTGTGTGTGTGTTGTGTGTAGTTGTGTGTGTTGTGTGTAGTTGTGTGTGGTGTGTGTAGTTGTGTGTGTGTTGTGTGTAGTTGTGTGTGTTGTGTGTAGTTGTGTGTGTGTTGTGTGTAGTTGTGTGTGTGTGTTGTGTGTAGTTGTGTGTGTGTGTTGTGTGTAGTTGTGTGTGTGTTGTGTGTAGTTGTGTGTGTGTTGTGTGTAGTTGTGTGTGTTGTGTGTAGTTGTGTGTGTTGTGTGTAGTTGTGTGTGTGTTTGTAGTTGTGTGTGAGTGTGTGTAGTTGTGTGTGTGTGAGTGTGTGTAGTTGTGTGTGTGTGTAGTTGTGTGTGTGTTGTGTGTAGTTGTGTGTGTGTTTGTAGTTGTGTGTGAGTGTGTGTAGTTGTGTGTGTGTGTGTAATTGTGTGTGTGTGTGTAATTGTGTGTGTGTGTGTAGTTGTGTGTGTAGTTGTGTGTGTGTTGTGTGTAGTTGTGTGTGTGTTTGTAGTTGTGTGTGAGTGTGTGTAGTTGTGTGTGTGTTGTGTGTGAGTGTGTGTAGTTGTGTGTGTGTGTGTGTGTGTAGTTGTGTGTGTGTGTGTGTGTGTGTGTGTGTGTGTGTGTGTGTAGTTGTGTGTGTGTGTAGTTGTGTGTGTGTGTGTGTGTGTGTGTAGTTGTGTGTGTAGTTGTGTGTGTGTGTGTAGTTGTGTGTGTAGTTGTGTGTGTGTGTGTGTGTAGTTTTGTGTGTTGTGTGTGGTTGTGTTGTGTGTGGTTGTGTGTGTGTGTGGTTGTGTGTGTGTGTGTGTGTTGTGTGTGTGTGGTTGTGTGTGTGTGGTTGTGTCTGTGTGTGTGTGTGTGGGTGGGTGTTTGTGTTGTGTGTGTGTGGGTGTTTGTGTGTGTGTGTGTGTTGTGTGTGTGTGTGTGGTTGTGTCTGTGTGTGGTTTTGTGTCTGTGTGTGGTTTTGTGTCTGTGTGTGGTTGTCTGTGTGTGGTTGTGTCTGTGTGTGGTTATGTCGGTGTGTGGTTGTGTCGGTGTGTGGTTGTGTGTGTGTGTGGTTGTGTGTGTGTGTGGTTGTGTCTGTGTGTGGTTGTGTGTGTGTGTGGTTGTGTTGTGTGTGGTTGTGTGTGTGTGTGTGTGGTTGTGTTGTGTGTGGTTGTGTGTTTGTGTGGTGTGTTGTGTGTGGTTGTGTGTGTGTGTGTGTTGTGTTGTGTGTGGTTGTGTGTCGTGTGTTGTTTTGTTTTTGTGTGTTGTGTGTGTGTGTGTGTGTGTGGTTGTGTGTGTGTGTGTGGTGTGTGTGTGTGTGTGGTGTGTCGTGTGTGGTTGTGTGTGTGTGTGTGGTTGTGTCTGTGTGTGGTGTGTGTGTTGTGTGTGGTTGTGTGTGTGTGTGTGTTGTGTGTGTGTGTGGTTGTGTGTGTGTGTGTGTTGTGTGTGTGTGTGGTTGTGTGTTTGTGTGGTGTGTGTGTGTGGTTGTGTGTGTGTGTGTTGTGTGTGTGTGTGTTGTGTCTGTGTGTGGTTGTGTCTGTGTGTGGTTGTGTGTGTGTGTTGTGAGTGTGTGTGTGTTGTGTCTGTGTGTGGTTGTGTTGTGTTGGTGTGTGTCTGTGTGTGGTTGTGTCTGTGTGTGGTTGTTTGTGTGGTTGTGTTGTGTGTGGTTGTGTGTGTGTGTGTGGTTGTGTGTGTGTGTGGTTGTGTGTGTGTGTGGTTGTGTGTGTGTGTGTGGTTGTGTGTTTGTGTCTGTGTGTGTTTGTGTGTGTGTGTGTGTTGAGTTGTGTGTGGTTGTGTGTGTGTGTGTGTGTGGTGTGTGTGTGTGTGTTGTGTTGTGTGTGGTTGTGTCTGTGTGTGTGTTGTGTCTGTGTGTGGTTGTGTCTGTGTGTGGTTGTGTCTGTGTGTGGTTGTGTGTGTGTGTGGTTGTGTCTGTGTGTGGTTGTGTGTTTGTGTGTGGTTGTGTGTGTGTGTGGTGTGTGTGTGTGTGTGGTTGTGTGTGTGTGTGTGTTGTGTGTGTGTGTGGTTGTGTCTGTGTGTGGTTGTGTGTGTGTGTGTGGTTGTGTGTTTGTGTGGTTGTGTGTGTGTGTGGTTGTGTGTGTGTGTGGTTGTGTGTGTGTGTGGTTGTGTTGTGTGTGGTTGTGTGTGTGTGTGTGTGTTGTGTGTGGTTGTGTCTGTGTGTGGTTGTGTGTGTGTTGGTTGTGTTGTGTGTGGTTGTGTTGTGTGTGGGTGTGTGTGTGTGTGGTTGTGTTGTGTGTGGTTGTGTGTGTGTGTGTGGTTGTGTGTGTGTGTGGTGTGTCTGTGTGTGGTTGTGTGTGTGTGTGGTTGTGTGTGTGTGTGGTTGTGTGTGTGTGTGGTTGTGTGTGTGTGTGTGGTTGTGTGTGTGTGTGGTTGTGTGTGTGTGTGGTTGTGTGTGTGTGTGGTTGTGTCTGTGTGTGGTTGTGTCTGTGTGTGGTTGTGTGTGTGTGTGTGGTTGTGTGTGTGTGTGGTTGTGTGTGTGTGTGGTTGTGTGTGTGTGTGGTTGTGTCTGTGTGTGGTTGTGTCTGTGTGTGGTTGTGTGTCTGTGTGTGGTTGTGTGTCTGTGTGTGGTTGTGTGTGTGTGTGGTTGTGTGTGTGTGTGGTTGTGTCTGTGTGTGGTTGTGTCTGTGTGTGGTTGTGTGTGTGTGTGTGGTTGTGTGTGTGTGTGGTTGTGTGTGTGTGTGGTTGTGTCTGTGTGTGGTTGTGTGTGTGTGTGGTTGTGTGTGTGTGTGTGGTTGTGTGTGTGTGTGGTTGTGTCTGTGTGTGGTTGTGTCTGTGTGTGGTTGTGTCTGTGTGTGGTTGTGTCTGTGTGTGGTTGTGTGTGTGTGTGGTTGTGTGTGTGTGTGGTTGTGTGTGTGTGTGGTTGTGTCTGTGTGTGGTTGTGTCTGTGTGTGGTTGTGTCTGTGTGTGGTTGTGTCTGTGTGTGGTTGTGTGTGTGTGTGGTTGTGTCTGTGTGTGGTTGTGTCTGTGTGTGGTTGTGTGTGTGTGTGGTTGTGTCTGTGTGTGGTTGTGTCTGTGTGTGGTTGTGTGTGTGTGTGGTTGTGTGTGTGTGGTTGTGTGTGTGTGTGGTTGTGTGCTCAAAAATGTAGTTAATTGCTAAAATAATTACGTATGTCTGGTGCAAAATAACGGATGTTTATACACAAATTAACTGCTATCTTACAAGAATTTCAGGAATGCAAGTTATATTTTTTAAGTCAAAGCAGTGACATTTTAGAAGGGAAAACTAAACTCCTTCATTTATAATCCTTGAGCAAGTGTTAACCTTCCTTCCTGGGAGAAGGGTCCAGCAGGGACGGCTAAAGTGTCCCCCCCCCCCCCCCCCCACACAAGAGGGTCCTTCACTGTGTATACGGTACTGTAATAATCTGTGCTTATTAATACTTGTACCCTCTATATACAATACAGTATAGTACATCTTCAGATCAGAAGACCCACCAATTCCCCTGTGTGTGTGTGTTTGTGTGTGTGTGTAGTGTGTGGTGTGGAGTGTGGTGTGGAGTGTGGTGTGGAGTGTGTTGTGGAGTGTGTGTTGAGGAGTGTGTGGTGTGGAGAGTGTGTGGTGTGGAGAGTGTGTGTATGTGGAGTGTGTGTATGTGGAATGTGTGTGTGTGTGGAGTGTGAGTGTTCAGATACTGGCGAGCTAACTGATACCCGAGGCACCGACTCTATTCAGATATAGTGAAGAAAACAAATTAAGTGAGATAGTAGTGACTAGCAACAATGTTAGCAAGCAAATAGACAAACTAAAGCCTAATAAGTCACCTGGTCCCGATGAGATATTTGCCAGAGTATTAAAGGAATGTAAGGAAGAGCTTAGTATGCCCTTAGCAAAGTTGTTTAACATGTCATTAAAAACAGGTGTAGTACCAGAATCCTGGAGGATAGCAAATGTAATACCGATTTTCAAGAAGGGGAATAGATCGCTATCCTCTAACTACCGCCCAATCAGTCTAACATCAATAGTAGGCAAATAACTAGAATCAATCATTTCAAACTCTATTCGAAACCACCTGGAGAAGCACAAGTTGATCAAAGATTCCCAACATGGCTTCACAAGCGGGCATTCATGTCTAACTAATCTATTAACATTCTTTTCATCAGTTTTCGAATAGGTGGACGAGGGGCACAATTATCATGTGGTATATCTCGACTTTAGCAAAGCCTTCGACAGAGTCCCCCACGAAAGACTAATTAGAAAAGTAGAAGAGCATGGCATCAAAGGTAATATCCTTAAATGGATTAGGGCGTGGTAACGGGACAGGAAACAGCGAGTGAGCATAAACGGCACTAAATCGCATTGGAGCAACGTCACTAGTGGAGTTCCCCAAAGCTCAATACTTGGACCATTATTATTTATTATATACATAAACGACATAGATATCGGCATAGACAGCAACATAAGTAAATTTGATGATGACACTAAAATAGGACGTGTAATTAAATCTGACAAGGACTCTGCAAAACTACAGGAAGATCTAAACAAATTTTTCGAATGGTCGGAAAAATGGCAGATGAAATTCAATGTGGACAAATGTAAAGTACTCAGTCCAGGAGATGTAAACAGGGAAACCAGTTACCAGATGAACAACGATGCCATTGTGGAATCCGACTGGGAGAGAGATTTAGGAGTAATGATAAGTAGGAATCTTAAGCCAAGTAAACAATGTGTTTTTGCTCGTAACAAGGCTAATAAAGTACTTGGGTTTATACAACGGAGTGTTAGTTACAAGACTAGCGAGGTCATCTTAAAGTTATATCTAGCGCTTGTGAGACCTCACCTGGATTACGCAGTTCAGTTCTGGTCACCGTATTACAGAATGGATATAGAATCCTTGGAAAGAATCCAGAGGAGAATGACAAGACTAATCCCGGGCATCAGGAACCTTGAGTACAGAGACAGGTTAAAGCATCTTAATTTGCACTCCCTCGAGAGACATAGAGTGAGGGGCGACATGATAGATGTGTATAGATGGAAGTCAGGGTTAAACAAAGGGGACATTACAAAGGTACTCAAACTATCCAACGAGGAGCAAACTCGTAACAATGGTTTTAAATTAGACAAATTTAGATTTCGGTGTGAAATAGGTAAACACTGGTTTGGAAACAGAGTAGTGGATGAATGGAACAAGTTACCAAATATCATCATTAACTCGAAAATGCTGGATAGCTTCAAACACAGGTTGGATGCTTATATGAGCAATAGGGGTTGGGTATAAACGGGACTGCCCAGTATGGGTCAATAGCCCCGCTGCACCTCCATTCTTAATAATAATAATAATTAACGGTTTATTGAAAAAGTTCTGCAGCCCGAAGGCTGAAAATATACATTGGACATAAATGACTTATTACATACATTGGTGGTTTAACAAAAGCCTTCATTAGAGAAGGGTAAAGGAACATACAGATTAATGTTTACAGTGGAGGTCACGTAGATCTTGTGCGCTGAGGTGTTGAACAGCAGACACGTAGTGTAGTAACTCCCTCCCAGATGGTGTTAGGAGGGAACTCACGTGGTGTAGTAGTTCCCTCACAGACTGTGTTATGAGTGACCTGACGTGGTGTAGTAATTCCCTGACAGGTGTGTGTGTGTGGAGTGTGAGTGTGGAGTGTGTGTGAGGAGTGTGTGTCTGTGTGGAGTGTGTGTGGAGTGTGTGTGTGTGTATACTCAAATGTATTAAGTTAATTACTAAAATTATTAAACTTATTAGAAACGTTTGGGAGAGAATTTATTAAGGATCATTATGGTAACAAATTCACCTCCCTATCACAATTAGCTATGCTTGAGTGAGGAAGGGGGTGGTGGGGGTACTGACCACGCGACCCTACCCATCACACACAAACACACCCTCCAACACCCCCCCCCCCCCCAACACCACTCGCACACCCCCAGCACATCTGCGTGTGTGTTACTGCATGGCCATTTCTACTGTACTGTACATACAATACATAACATTAATTAAAAGCTACCTACAGTATTCTTACATTAATTTTACTACTGTACATCTACAACCAATGTTAGTCAAGACTTTGATGTACACAAAATCAATACAATAAGCTCTTATACTGTACCGGATCATTTCATCCCAAATATTAATGGATAATTACTTTGGAAAAATCCCTAAATGGCAAGTGGAAGCTGACATGAATCAGTCCTGTCCATGTGGCTATGAGATACCGACTGCACCCCAACCTCAACAAGAGATCACTATATGTACATGTATACGTAGTTCATGAAACCTGTGGTATGATGGATGACTCAATAATGAGTAATACGGTATAAAATCAAGAGATTTTCAGGGAACTTTTTTAATATATGTACGTATACAGTATTTATGAAAAATACAAATAAAAATAATGATGGACCATCCAACGTCTTGCAATATATAAATCTATTAATTTATAATTTCCATTCATTTTCATTCATGCATTTTATAAATTTCAAGTAAAGGGCCATAGCTATTAATACCAATACAGCATTACACACCTCCAACACACACACTCCAACATTTATTATATTATATATTCCCGTATAATCAGCCACTTCTGGTGTATGTTTTATCATTGATAACATAGAATACTAAATACCGTGCAATAACAACTTGATAAAATCACACAGGAAAAGGGGAACAATGGAGCACCTTAGCTTTCATCTTTATTCAAGACATCTTCAGAGGCAACTGAATTACAAGGACGGAGACTGAAGGAGGCTTATGTACACAGAGTGACCTTACAAAATATGAGGTCAGGTCAAACACACGACATCCACTAATCCACACACCACCACCATCGCCGCGTACATAAGAGGAGCTTATAAGAATGGGCGATGTAACTAGTCATTAGTCATGTCAAGTCAGGTAAAACATATGAGACTCACTAATCATCTATCCTACACCTACCTTGAATGCTTTCAAAGCATTTTTAACCTTGGGCCACTGACAAATACTTTTGTGTGACATAACAGTTTTGTACTGACCATCACTAAGGTATATAGAATTCATTTCCCTAATCAAACTTGCTTCAACCAGAAGTCTTTCTGTGACACATGATGATTTATACACTTCTAAACTGTTTTCCAAATCTATCGGAAGATTATTAATCTTTCTATGAACATGTCTATAAAAATGATGAAATTTTGCGTCATGCTCCCAGGTCCTCTTGTGTTGGAGGTTTGGGGAGGAAGGGAACTGACCGCACGCCTCCCAAAAAGGTTCCTGCTGTAGCGTAGGGTTGTGGCCTGTTGTCTAATTTCCCTTTGTTGTGTCAACTTTCTCTTTGTTAGGCTCACATACATGCATACATGGAGGAGATCTTGCACTCAGGAAGGAGGTGAGAAAGGAACCTCACAATGGCATATTATATATACAGGTATATATATTTTGTTACGATTGTCGTATTTTTCTATTATTTTTTATAACATGCTTCCATGTTGTTCCCTATTATTCCTGTAATGATGTGTTATATTTACTATTATATATTCTAGTCACCTTACCCTGTGCTATTAAGGTTTTAGCTGTTATTATTTGTTCAAGCCCATCTTATTTCTTCATTTAGTATTGTAACAAGCATTCTTTGTTTCTCTAACGACCATCTGCATCATTAAATGACCCATGTTTCACCGGCATGTCACACTGGCGGGAGCCGACCCTATATATAGTACCCCACCAACAGTCGGAGTTCAGTCCAGTCCTCTTGTCATTCAGTTCACGTTCTTTTGAGTGACACCCGTCACCTGTTACTTATACTTTATTTTATTTCTGTGTTGTTCCTGTCGCCACCAATGTGGTATATCTATGTGAGTACCTATTCATGTCTCTTATGTGTCCATCAGTGCTTGCTTAGTTACATGTAAGTAATTCAGTGTTGTTTCACAATAGTTAATTTCAGTGTTAGTTATTTTATATGTTTATGCAGCTCTTTTGATGTTTCGATGTTTTAGTATCATTTGTGTCATAAAAGTTTCGAAAGTGAATGAATTTGTTGTGACAGCCTACAAGGCTCTTCATTGTGCTAGTATTTAATTTAATTAAATTCTTAAAGGTTTACTTTATTTATTTTTATTCCCTTTTGATTTACTTCACGTTTTTTTGTTTGGTTACGCCGAGAACCTGGATATTAAAGTAAATTAAGAAACGGCGTAACAATATATATATATATATATATATATATATATATATATATATATATATATATATATATATATATATATATATACAGTAAACCCTCACTTTACGCGGTTAATGTAACCCGGAGGGTACCGCGGAAAGTGAGAAACGCGTAAAGTGAATAACATATCATATGGGATTAATTGAAATGGAGTCCGGGCCGATCCCCAAACTCCACTTTTTGACGACACATAACTATGTTGTAGTAAAAATTTTATCTTAACTTTATGATGGTATGAAAAAACAAGTAATATAGAAGAGGTTAGGTTAGGAAAAATAAAGGTTAACATAGGAAAAATAAAGGTTAGGTTAGAAAACTAAAACTTAGGTGGAACACTTACGGTAGTAGAAGAGATGGGTCGGCATACGGGGATGGAGGCTGGTTCCGAGGCAGAGGGCAGATTACTGGCCCTCAGGTGAATCACCATTACTAGGTGAATCACCATCACTGTCACTTACAGTTGTCAGGGCTTCCCTGACAAATTCCTCAAAGTCATCTTCACTGCCACTATCACTGGCTTGGGCTGGCTGTGGTGGGTTGTGGGCGAAGAAATCTGTTATGCTTTGCTGACGGCTGGCGTTGATGTTGTCGTGATACACCTTGATGTACGGCTCCATAGCCTGCACCAGCCGGGTATGGAAGACTTCATAGCGGTCATCGTCATTGTCGCGGGAAAGGAGGGACTTCATTTTCTCTGCACACTCCATGGCACCCTTAATATCACTATGACTTAAACTGTGTTCTTCGGAGCATGACGCACCTTCTTCCTCCTCTTCACTGACGTGTTCTTCTCCCAACATCTCGTCGGCAGTCACTTCAGGATCTCTGATCACCTCCAGGATGTCGTCGTTGGTGGTCTCGGAGAAGCCTGGAACTGTAACAGTCTGCGCAGCTTCTCTGGCAAGGTCCACTGCTACTGCAACATTCTGAACCTCACCAGTCACAGATTGACTCCTCCTCTCACCTGGTATTCCATGCAACACATGTCTCCATGCGTGACGAATTGTAGCAATAGACAGCTGATCCCATGACTCCACCAAGAAGTCCACAGCTTTCTTGATGTTAAATACTCTCCAGAATTGTTTGAACAGTATTTTTTGCTGTGCCAACTGTTGATCCTCATCTTCTTCGCTCTTGCTATCGGTGGTGGTGTCACTCAGGTTACGCAACTCTTCCCTGGTGTTGGTGCAGTCGTTCAGGAGCTGGAATTTTTTTGTTGAGAATGCAGCTTTTACATTACAGATTAACTCTTGGTCCATGGGCTGTAATATAGACGTAGTGTTGGGAGGAAGGAAGACCACTTTTACGTTGGGGTGACGATCTAACAGTAGGGGCGAGTGTCCTGGTGCGTTGTCCAGCAGCAACAAAATATTGAATGGCACATTCTGTCGCTCACAGAATTTTTTTACATCGGGAACAAAACAGTCATCAAACCAGGAGAGGGACAGTGTAGAGAACATCCACGCCTTACGTGCGGTCAGCCAGTGGACATTTAGCTTGGTCATGTCCATGGTTTTGTAGGCGTGCGGCTTGTGTGCTGTGTGGATCACCGATAACTTGAGCTTACAGGTACCGGAGGCATTGGTGGTAAACAGGACGGTGATGCGTTCCTTCTGCATCTTCCGGCCCCGAATCCTGCTGGCATTCTTTACAACGAAGGACTTGGAAGGTAGCTTTTTCCAGAAAAGACCAGATTCGTCCATGTTAAACACCTGGTCGTCACGATACTGTCCTTCCTCCATAATCTCACGTAAAAACGGAGGAAATTCCCGAGCCGCAGCACGATCAGCACTCGCTTCTTCACCACCAATGTTTATATTGGTGATCTTGTTCCGGATCTTAAACCTCTGTAACCACCCAGAGGAAGCATTAAAGGGTTTGGGCTCTGTAATTCCCATCTTTCATGCCACTGCGATGTACAGTTCACGTGCGTAGTCCTTAACAGAGCGCGTGTCGACCGCCATGTTCCGTCGCGCCTGACGCACCAAGTACCTCACAAGTAATTTTTCTGTCTTGAGAAGCACCTGGTTGTGAAAATACTTGATCACAGAAGCACCTATAGACTTTGTGATCTTCATGTGCTCCTTTATCTTGGCTGCATCCTTCTTTATTGTTCGAATCGTAGATTCATTCACACCATGCTGGCGCGCCAAATCAACCTGCCTTGTTCCTTTCTCCAACTCTTGGATGATGGTATACTTCACCTCGTAGCTTAAGGAACGTCGTGTCTTCTTTGGCTTAGTGCCGCTGGGTCCAGGTAAGGAAAGGTTTCTCTCTGGGGGTGGTGGTCCGGCGGAAGCCATTTTACGGAACAATGGATGCGCGTTTACACGGTGTGGCCTTGAGGGATGAAACTGCCGCGGCTAGGTCAAGCGTCGTCTTTCCTCCCTCCCTCCCTCCCTCCCCAGGGTGGACACGTCATAATACTTTAAGCCAATTACAGCTAGCAGCAGAGGGGGGTAGGGATGCATGGCCAATCACAGGTCTGATACGTCATATGACGTCAGTGATAACGCAACAAAGACACACACTGCGCAACCTTACCGCGCCGCTTGCCCAAGCGGAGGGAGGAGGAGGGAGAGGCGAGGGGCACAGGCAGGCAGGCGGGCGGGCGGCGGGAATCTAAAAATAGCGTCGCGCCGGACACTCTCCGCGTAATGGGGTTTACGTACCACGTAATTTGAGCACGTGAGGTTCTGGCAAGGCACCGCATTAACGTGGAAACGCGGAATGCGGGACCGCGGCAATTGAGGGTTAACTGTGTGTGTGTGTATATATATATATATATATATATATTTTTATTTTTTTTTTTTTGGGTAGATTTACATAAATTTCTTCATTTATTTTCATCCATTTACATGCACACACCATACTAAAAGAAACGTAAAAGAAATAAATGACCCTAGTGCAAAGCTGGAGTGCACATGTACTAATTTGATTACGGTACTAAAATTGTTATGTCTAGTGCGAATTGCAACATGTTTATATTCAAATAAATCAGTGTCTTATAAGAATCCCAGCAATCTTAATCAATCTTAATAAAGACGAAAGCTAAGGTACTCCGTTGTTTCCATTTTCCCGTGTGATTTTATCAAGATATATATATATATATATATATATATAATCAACGACCTCACCAGCAAGGATTGTATGTTCAAAGTCCGCGTGTTAAATGGACTAAAAATGAAGTATATATATATATATATATATATATATATATATATATATATATATATATATATATATATATATATATATATATATATATATACACACAGACACACACAGTATTACCCCGCTTTACACGGTTTCACTTTCGATTTCTCTTTCGATTTCTCATTTACGCGGTACCTTGCCAGAACCCAGAACCGGACTTTCCCTTTCCGCGGTGCATCTACTCATATACGAGGTGAAGTATAATTAATTTTTTATTTTTTTTTTTAAGTAACTCATAAAATTCATACAAATTACCCAGCCAGAATATAATTTACATTGCTGGAATTCTTACAATATGATGATCATTTTGAATATAAACATCATGGATTTTGCATTAGACTTACAAATTTTAGATCTAATGTAATAATTTGGTTTACACAAAGCAAATATTTTATCGTTTGTGCAAAATATATGAAGTTTACATTCAAAATATTCCCTGACCTGCAAGGAATCCAGAAATGTCAATTATATTATCCTAACTTTAGTCTGAGGCATTACTTATTACTAAACGTTAAAATCTAGAGTTTTCACCCAAACATTTCTCAGAGAGGTAAGAGCCAGTGAGCTGGGAATAGAGGGGGGGGGGGGGAGTTGAGTCCATTATTTGAATGGGCATTAACCTGGTGACTGTATTTCATTTAAATATTAATTGTGTGTGCATACCATCATAAAATTAAGATGTTATTTTTACTACAACATAGGTATTGTGTCGGAAAAGGTGGAGTTTGGGGGTCGGACCAGTCTCTATTGGAATTAATCCCATATGTTCTGTTGTTCACTTTACGCGGTTTTCACTTTCCGCGGTACCCCGTGGGTTCAATTAACCTAGTAAATTGGGGTACTACTGGAACTGAAAAAATAGTATTAACTACAGGACCTATTACCTACACACATGAACAGGCCTTAAGGGCACTCAACAGGTTAATACAGTTGTACCCCGCTTAACGCGGTCAATTGAACCCACAGGGTACCGCGTTAAGTGAACAACAGAACATATGGGATTAATTCCAATAGAGACTGGCCCGACCCCCAAACTCCACTTTTTGACGACACACAACTATGTTGTAGTAAAAATATTATCTTAACTTTATGATGGTATGCACACACAATTACCGTATATCTCGGCTTATAAGACGAAATTTGAACAATAAAAAAATCTGCCCAAAGTTAGGGGGTCGTCTTAAGCAACAAATATAAAATTCTTACGTCTTAAATATTGTGTCAAGAGTGGTGATGGAAACATCGTAAGCCACTCACAAAGTCCTACCAGTAATTATTTTATACTGAAACTTACGTTTGGCAAGCTGGATTCAAATTAAGATTACCGGTATATTAAAATAATAAAAATGTATTATAAACCTGTCTAACATACCCTGTAATAAACACAGCTATCATCACACACCCCTCCCCACCCCCCCCCCCCCATTTGCCAGTGAGGAGACAAGAAAGGGAAAGTGACCGCGAGATTGAGCTATTTTTAGCCGTGGAGGTGGTCAGTAATGCATACCGGTATCGGTATATTTACTCATAATAATATTTATCTCCTATAAATAATTGATTTAAATTTTATTTTTTTACAAAGAATATTCAATAAATGAGTGCATTAATTCTTGAAACTATCGACGGTTAATTACAGACGCTTAAGTGACGTCACTAGTGTTTACACTACACCAGCGGGTAACATTTGATGCCATTACTTGAAATGAATTGGCCTTATTTTAAGTAACTAACTATAAATAAATACAAAAATTAAAAAAAAAGATAAAAACTGAGAAATAATATACTGTATGTATGTTGTGTTGTCAAAGTAAGAGGAACAATTGAAACTGCAATTGTGTGGAAATGAGGCAGAAAGTATGTATGTATGTATGTATGTATGTATGTATGTATGTATATATATATATATATATATATATATATATATATATATATATATATATATATATATATATATATATATATATATATATATATATATATATGCAAGTAAATCACTGTAGGTGCGCGTGATCTAGGTATATGCTGATAACCACCAGGAAAGAAGAAAACACGAACACCTTGCAAGGAATGTAATATGTTTTACTTAGGCCAGACAGGTAAAGATCTTGTAACTAGAATTAAACAACACAAATACAGTGTCAGGACAGGCCAGGAATCCAATGCACTGTTTGTTCATTTGAGGGATAACAAGCATTGCATTGACTGGGATAATGCCTCCTCAATATTACCATGTAATTCAATTGATAGTAGGAACATCATAGAATCTAGTCTTATTAAACATACCGAAGCATTCAACATGAATTTGAGTAACGGCTTGTACAAGCTGGACAACTTTGTAATTAAGAAGATTTGTGATCAGGTGAGAGGGCGGGTCACTGTCCCATCTGACCCAACCACCAACCGTTGTGTGCCATTTAAAGATTAGTAGGGTCATTACCTGACCATTGTGGACCTGGTCTCACCCTCCTCTGTATGTATTCATCTTGTTCTGCATTACTCTATCTAGTCTGTACTCACCCCTGAAGATGTGAATTACACGAAAGCGCTTGGGAACTTCGTGTTTTCTTCTTTCCTGGTGGTTATCAGCATATATATATATATATATATATATATATACTGTATATATATATATATATATATATATATATTATATATATATATATATATATATATATATATATATATATATATATATATATATATATATATATATGTTTGTGTAATAAATGTATGTAGTAAGTACGTAATATTTTTTCACTCAAATCCTAATGAAACACTACTGGAGAACATTCCTTTGTCGCAAAACAGTTTATAAATTAAAGAAAATAATTACAGTGTGTTTAATATATTACAGTATATTATAAATAAATAATTAAACAAATAATTCGGTAAATTTATTTCAAGTAAATGGAAAATAAGCAAACAAAAGTTATTTACCAAGGCGCTTCCGTCTGGCTCGGGGTGAGATGGAGGGGAGATAACAAGTCTATTTATAGCCCGTCTGAAGTGGCCCAGTACCCTAATGCACCATAAATAATTCATTGAACATTCATTTGTTGTACATAGTATATTCAGTATATATATATTTATATTTATTTATATATATATATATATATATATATATATATATATATATATATATATATATATATATATATATATATATATATGTATATATATATATATATATATATATATATATATATACTTCATTTTTAGTCCATATAACACGCGGACTTTGAACATATAATCAACGACCTCACCAGCAAGGAATCGAACCCTCGACCTACTGGGTGTGACTAGGGAACGCTTACCGGCTAGGCCACAAGGACACTAAAAGCAGTTCTAGACTCTGTTATATTTCACACAAAGCCTGTTCATCGAGCTGATGGCGCCGTGAACCTCATTGGGAAACTGCCCGTGCCTCTTATGTGGTGTCAGTAGCATTTTACCGAATCCAGCTGGTATGAAACGCGAGGTACATATATATACTTCATTTTTAGTCCATATAACACGCGGACTTTGAACATATAATCAACGACCTCACCAGCAAGGAATCGAACCCTCGACCTACTGGGTGTGACTAGGGAACGCTTACCGGCTAGGCCACAAGGACACTAAAAGCAGTTCTAGACTCTGTTATATTTCACACAAAGCCTGTTCATCGAGCTGATTGCGCCGTGCCTCATAAGAGGCACGGGCAGTTTCCCAATGAGGTTCACGGCGCCATCAGCTCGATGAACAGGCTTTGTGTGAAATATAACAGAGTCTAGAACTGCTTTTAGTGTCCTTGTGGCCTAGCCGGTAAGCGTTCCCTAGTCACACCCAGTAGGTCGAGGGTTCGATTCCTTGCTGGTGAGGTCGTTGATTATATATATATATATAAATAAATATATATATAAATAAATATAAATATATATATATATAAATAAATATATATATATAAATATATATATATATATATATATATATATATATATATATATATATATATATATATATATATATATATATATATATATATATATATATATATATATATATAAATATGTTTGTGTAATAAACGTATGTAGTAAGAACATACCGGTAACCTTTTTCACTCAAATCCTAATGAAACACCACAATTAGAATAAGGTTCGTTGCTGTTGAACCACCTGTTGTATAGTCAGAACACAGTCACACCACGGAGACGAGGGAACACTCCCACCACCGATCGTCTCTTGCGAAGCAAGCGTATACAGTAAATGAAAGAAAATACTTGCAGTGTGTTTAATATGTTACAGTATATTATAAATAAATAAATAAACAAATAAATCGGTAAATCCATTTCAAGTAAATGGAAAAATTTTACTCGACACCGACATTAGTTCCAGTTACCGGTAAATAGCAGACGCTTCAGTGACGTCACTAGTGTTTACACTACACCAGCGGGTACATTTGATGACATTACTTGAAGTGAATTGGCCTTATTTTAAGAAACCAAGGATGGTTGGTAAAGGACTACTGAGTCAGTGGGTAAGTGTCACATTTGGGGTTCTGGTCTTATACAGCAAATAGAGCTCAAAAGCTGCTTTTTAAATGGAAATTTGGGGGGGGCCGTCTTATGCACCCCGCCGCCTTATAGGCCGCGATATACGGTAATAATTAAGAGAAATATCAATAATATTAGGTTTTTTAACACTTACATTAGTAGAAAAGATGGCTGGGCACACGGGGATGGGGGGTTGGTTCCGAGGCAAAGGGCAGATTATTGGCCCTCACCTGTATCACTTGTATCACTATCCACCACAGAGGCTTGCAGGGCCTCTTTGTCAAACCCCTCAAAGTCCATATAAGTCCATATCCTCACTATAATTATCACTATCAATGACTTGGGCCAGCTGTGGTGGGTGAAGAACTCGGTAATGTTTTGATGACTGGGCGACCTTGTGCGCATCGTGCCCGTGCCGCTTCTAGCGTATATGAGTAGATGAACCGCGTTAAGTGAAAGTTCGGTTCTGGCGAGGCACCGCGTATATAAGAAATCGCGTTAAGTGAAACCGTATTAAGCGGGGTATAACTGTACCAGTCCCTGTGAGCTGGGAATAAGCGATATTAGGAAAATTATTAACTACATACACACTGTAAATACACCTTACATTATGTCCTGTAACATGCTTCACCCAACTCAACATACACCCATAATAAGGGAGATAAAATGTTTCTCTAGGTATCACCTAGACTCCTGGTCTCAGTGTGACCATTAATTTACTTAGATAGTCTCAGTGTACTCTCAGTGCATCCATGGGTGGGAAGAGAGTGAGCCAATCAGCCCTTGTTCAGTTGAGAGAAGCTTTAGCTTTTCGTAGTATAAGGTTTCCATTAACTGCTTGAAGATATGTAATATTGTGAGCCGAGGGAGAAGAGATCTGGCGACCCCAGACGATCATCAGTTGTGCACCCAGACAGCTGATGTCACTTCAGAGATCCATTGCTAACCCCGCTAACCAGTGACAAGCCTGCACTGATCATTCCAACTGCGACAATCGCTAATCATCAACGGCAGTCTCAAACGGCAGTCATCACTCGCAGTCAAGTGGGTTCTGACGAAAACCCTGCAATGAACTCACTGCTAGCTCTTGTTAACTTTATCACTGCCCTATCTAAACCCTGTCTGAGATCAAATGAGACTTACTTGTTATACTGCAATAGCGCAACACAGGTGACTAGACCACGTGACCATTTTGTCCTCTCTGTTTGACCGTTGTCGTCTGACTGAGAGCCAGCCAACCTCGTGTCCTCTCAAGGCGCTAGCTTAGGCCTACGTGACATATTTTCCGCCTACTAATAACTTTCTTGGGACATCCGTAACATTATTCAGACTGATAAATGATCTATAATAATTTCAAATTCAATAAAAGTCCCTTAACTTCATAAATCGCATCATTATTAATTCGGTAAACTACATTTAATATTGAAAAGGCCTAGTTCCAAAAGGTCTCACTACGTGCTGGAGCGCTCCTCCCTCAGTCAACCTTGAAAACTCAGTATCGCCAAAAGAGGCGAGCAAGCACATGGGCCAGAGCTTCAGCACACTCCCTCAAAACACGAGGGGGTATTCCGTCCAATCCATGCGCCTTGCTCACATCCAACCTGGATAACACACCAGCAACCCTACGAGTGGAGATTATAGGAAAGTGCATAGGTTCAGTAGGAGGGATAGAGTTGGAATCATCTAAGGTGGAGTTAGAGGAGAATAAGGTGCCAAAGAGATTGGCTTTATTAAGGGGAGAGTTGGCTATAGAGTTATCTAAGAGAGGAGGAAAAGAAGGAGTGCAGAAGTTATTACAGATGTTTTTGGTTAAGGACCAGAATGATTTACTAAAGGAAGAGTTAGTCAGGACAGCAGTCTTTCTTTCTATAAAATTCCGTTTGGCCCTAAAAAGAATAGCCTTACAACGATTCCTAGAAGTAATGAAAGAGGAGTGGGTAATAGGAGAAGGAGGTAGTTTCATAGCTTGATATGCCCTATCTCTCACCCTGCAAGCACGAGAGCAGGAGCGATCAAACCATAATTGTAAAGTGAAAGTTTTGGTAGAAGATGGGATAAATGCACTCATACCACCCTGTATAACCCCAGCAATGCTGTCAGCACATACCGAGGCGTCCCGAGTGGAAAAGCAACATTCATCCCAAGGAAAGTCGGTGAAGAATTCTCACAAGGATTGCCAGCTTGCCCTCCGATAGTACCATAGTTGACGTTTAGAGGGGGGTGGGGGAGGTGGTCATGCCCAGTTTGATTTAATATAAATAAGATTGTGATCAGAAGACCCTAACAGGGCAGAAATTGAGTATGAATTGTGTGAGGGGTTAGAGGCAAAACCAAGATCAAGAATGTTAGCAATTTGATCGTGTCGATCAGGAACGCGTGTAGGGTGTTTGATTATTTGTTCCAAATCATTAAGTAAGGAAAAAGAGAGTGCCTCAGCTCCACCTGGGTCATCCCTTGCAGAGCCAAGCCACTCTGTGATGTACATTGAAATCCCCTAGGTAGAGGATTTCGGTGTTGGGGTGTGTGGATAACAACGACTCATGGCAAGAAGTGAGATAGTTAAAGAGTTCTAAATAGTTGGTAGGGTTGGGAGAACAGTATAGGAAACAAAGGAAAATAGTCATACAGTGGGGTATGCTATAACGAACGGATTCTACTACGAATATTCCTATAACGAATGGTTTTACCTATAAAATTGAGAATGCTATAACGAACGCAACTCCTACAACGAACGCGGATGAATACGGGACTATTTCGTCTGGCGCATGAATATTGTTGTACCGCGGCTCACAGCAAGAGCGTCAGGCGCCATATTGGTTCATTGTGTAGTCAGTGCACCACTGAACTTGTTGAAATTTCGTCTTTTGATGTGGAAATTCGTGTTATTTTTATAACTATTTTGTTATACAAGTGTACAATTGTAACAATGAATCATCAAAAGCGAGTGAGAAAGCTAATAACCCTTGAAACTAAGAAAGAAATTATAAATAAACAGACAAAGTGCCTGTAAGACAGTCACCAAAGAGGGCTAGGAAGGGTGACTCCTCTCCTTCCACCTCTTCTCCATAATTCTCTCCTCCACCCTCCTCCTCTGCCTCCTGTCCTGCATGCTAACAACGCTAAGGTAAGATAAAGCACCGTACTTTTTACAATTTCCACAGAAACTTTTCAGTTTTAAGTGGTTGTATTTGGGGGCCTAGAACGGATTAATCCCATAACGAAAGAGGTTCTAGAACCAATTAGATTCGTTATAGCATACCCCACTGTATTTAGTAGAGATATTTTGAGCCAGATGACATCATAAAGGGAAGATTCAAGATCCGTGAGTTGAGTTATATGTGTACGTGTGTTGTCCCTTAGAATGGAAAGAGGTATAAAGGTTGTAGTTGGAGACTTGAAAAGGTTTGGGTGAAGCTGTTTTGGTCAGTTGAAGTTCGGAAAGTAGTAAGAGCTCGGGGGAGGAGGGTAATAGATGGTGCTCCACAGAAGGAAAATTGGATCTCAGGGCGCGAATGGTGGAAAAATGAAGTGTGAAAAAAGCAGATCCCCCAGCAACCGTGTTGGCATCAGTTGACGCCCCAGTAACTTGATGATGATCAGGTCGGCCCTGGGGTCCACAACCTTCCCGACCAGTGGGACCCATCCGAGAAGGCCCCGCTTCAATATTAATATCAACTGACATAGGAGAATAAAATACAGTAGAATGAATAAAACAGATCAAGAATGAGTACCATTATATTTGTTGGGTTATTAACAGTAAGAGAGACAATTGAGACCCTGCAATTGTGTGTAAATGAGGCAGAGAGATAGATCACCAACCTGGGACTTGGTCACAAATTTTGTGATGCCATACAGCAGCAGGGTCTACCATTAGACAACACATTGTTTCCAATATCTTCCCAGGCGGTAGTACCTCCCTGTTTGGTAGCTGTCTACTACCTACTTGTAGTATCTAAAGGACTTACCTATCAGAATTTAAACTACAAGAAGTAAGAACAAATATATAAGGCCTATTTTTGAAAACTAAAATTAGCTTGAATCAAGTATTAATTCAGCAGTAATATATTAATCATTATCCCAGGGTGATAAACATATAATAAATAAAATCAATTCTGATATGCCAAGCTAATATCAACACTCAATAAATATCTTTGCTTAAATCAATCACAGTTATAATCAATAAATCTAATAATAATATTGTTATGCCGAGGCCTAATTTTGAAATATAATTTTGTAAACTAAGCGTTTTGTTTGTTTTTTATCCCATGCAGCAGTTATTTTATTCTGGCAAATGTAGTGAAATTTTTGTGTATATTGATGTATGAATTATATAAGAATATTCTAGAATGTATTGCAGCATTTTGTTATGATTGTAAGCCTCGATCAGAGTAGAATGTTCTAGAATCTCCCAGATGTCACTGGGTTATTTTAGGATGTTCGAGAAGCGTCGACGAGGCATATATAAGCAGGCGCGGACTGCCCAGGAGTTAGTTAATAGCTCGCCTCTGTTCCAAGTGTAAAGACTAAACCTAGCAGAACAAATGAAGACAATTGCTGTGCAAGTACAGTATTGTGGAATTGTTGTGATTTATATAAAGTGAGAAGACTAAGGAATTGTAAACTGGTAATGTGCTGACTATATAGTTGAAGTGCGGAGTTAAGCTGTGAAGACATTACCCTGTTACAGTGTTGTGAAGGATTGCAGTGCACAAGTGTGTTTCTGTGACCTAGTGGAAATCTACCTGCCCGTTGTTTGTCTGTACGGTACACTGATACCGATCGTCGGGAAATTACTGGAGACTGGCGGGACAGCCAGTGGTAATTCGACAACTCTTGTGAGATATCTACTTCTTCTGTACATATGACCCTGGTCACTGGTAAGCAGTGGTGGAAGCTGGGTAAGCAGTGAAGGAGGAGGGTCATAACAGTATAAATCATAATATTTTAGTCAATAGTTTACGGCAAAATTATTAGAGTAAGTGACATACCGTATATACTCGTCTATAACCCCCTTCGTATATAGGTCGACCCCGATTTTTTTACCAAGAAATCGTTAATTTATGATATTCTTCGTTTATAGGTCGACCCAAGTTTTTGAGGGTAAAGGAACAACAAAACCTTCAGAAAAACACTACGTCCTATAAACTTGTTTACCATTTATTATTACGACAATTTACACTGAAATGTGGGTAGTTTCAACGAAAATATTGTATATTTCCATTCAAGTATTTATTCAAGTCAATTAGGAGGGAATATTATTGTAATACAATAGTTTTTTAACTGAAAACCATTCGAAAAGCGATTACAGTATCATATTTTGAACGAAAGAAAGCAAAAGTCATTGTTTTCGTCACAATTTTATCCCACTTTCCACTGTAATACGTACGTCATTTCAGCAAAAAATATTACATTTCCGTGAATGTATTATATCAACCACAGGATGAATAGAATATCACTAATATAACAGTATTTTAACCAAAAACTATTAAGAAAACGAGTAACATATCTTGAACATCGGAAGGTTTGGTAAAGTCTTTTGTTTTCGTCATGTAGTTTATCCTAATTTACATTGAAACACATCATGTTTCAGCAAAACTACTATTTATTTCTGAGAACATGGAAATGTAATATTTTTGCTGAAATGACCTACGTATTATAGTGGAAAGTGGGATAAAATCGTGACAAAAACAATGACTTACGCTTTCTTTCGTTGAAAAGATGCTACCGTAATCGCTTTTCGAATGGTTTTCAGTTAAAAACTGTTGTATTACAATAATATTCTATCCTAATTCACTTGTGATGTAACAGTTTTTTAACTGAAAATGATTCGAAGAACACTTGTACCGTCTAACTGATACGGCACAGCCCTGGTCGCAGAGGCTTTGTGTTTGCATCGGGCCTTCTTAAGCAGCTTTTAATTTTAGCGTACGTTGAAATTGTGTTTACCGGTATATTCATATTTTCTTGCTTCTTATTTTCCAGAAATATGACAAGTTTGTATATAATACAATGTTTCGGTACTTTTAATTAACAAGTATTCATTTTTAAAAATACAGAAGACACCAAACAAATACCAGTACTACGGTTATTTGCGTGACTCTCCCGCCAAAAAAGACCAAACAGCTGGTACTCTCTCCCTCAGCCCTACCAAAAATAGCCTAATGACATCTTTCTTGTTTATTCTCTTCCAATTTCTCACTTTAACTAGTATTTTTTACTTCATATTGCCTATATCAGATAAACTACATTAAATGAGGTTAGACACTGTTATAAATTTGATTACCGGGTCCTGGCAGGTGCCGTTAGAACCACCTGACCCTACCAACAGTGTTGCAAGTCAGACAGCATTTTTTTAATCATCCATGTGCACGAGAAAGGATGGATGGATGAAGGCGGCAAACAAATATGGCTTAAAAAAGTCTGGAACTTTAGACCAGGGGGACTGCGCAAAGAAAAAAGTCTTTTTGTGTGGGATATGTTTCAGTCACATCTTGTTGACAGTGTTACTGCTGGGATTAGGAAGGAAAACACTGATACAGCTGTGATTCCTGGTGGATTAACAAGTCTTGTCCAACCACTGGATGTTTCCATAAACAAACCATTTAAAGATGCGGTAAGAGTGAAGTGGAACAACTGGATGATAGAAGGCGATAAGACATACACAAAGGGAGGCAACATCCAAGCTCCATCACTAGAAACATTATGTGAATGGATTGTAGAGGCCTGGGACGCAATCAGACCAGAAATTGTGGTGAAATCTTTTAAGAAATGTGGGATTTCGAATGCTCTTGATGGAACAGAAGACGAGCGTGATTGAGGATGAAGATATTGATGATCCTATGGCTGATGATGGTGTTGATCCATATGACGATGCTGTTCAAGGAGAGGACTGGGAGGAGCTGTTTGGTGCTGCAGATGATGACAAGGAAAATTATTTTGATGGATTTTAATGAAAATATTCAGAAATATGGTATCGTAGTATTTATTCAAGTCAATTAGGATAGAATATTATTGTAATACAACAGTTTTTTAACTGAAAACCATTCGAAAAGCAATTACGGTAAAATATTTTGAACGACGAAAGAAAGAAAAAGTCATTGTTTTCGTCACAATTTTATCCCACTTTCCACTGTAATACGTACGTCATTTCAGCAAAAATATTACATTTCCATATTTATTTCTGAGAATATATTCATTCAGGCACCGTTAAGGTAAAATATACTTGTGATGTAATATTTTAATGAAAATATTTATAAATAAGGTATCGTATTTTTCCTTTGTTTCAAATTTAATTAACAAAGATTGATGTTTCAAATTTAATTAACAAAAATTTATGTATCTATAAATAAACTTTTAAAAATGAATACTTTATGTTTTACATCGTCCTGTGCTACCATACCATGCATTTGGCTACTTTGGGCTTGCTATGATGACGCAAGAGATCTGCTCCTGGCAACTGTACCGACACTCACAGCGGGTAGTGCGTTGGTGAGTCGTTTCCATTGTTTACTGGTAGTTACTGGTAAATATTTTTCAACCTAACGAAACTATTACCCGTATAGAGGTCGACCCCCAATTTTTTGCCAAAAAATTTGGTCTTAAGAACTCGTGCTATACACGGGTATATACGGTATGTAGTCTCACCATTGCACACATTACAGGCCTCTCATAATGCCCTTTTTGACAAAATGGCATCACCATTAATCCTAACTAAAACATGGATTACCTAATGCCATTCTCAATACAGTGATCCCTCAGTTAACGAGCACCTCGGTTAACGAATTACCTTCCATAAGATTCTTCACTTCGGTTAACGAGCAAACACTCGATTAACGAATCCCTTACAAATTTTTCCCAACATGTTTTCACCTGCATTTGGCTGCCCACCAGCTGTAGTATTAGTCCGCCAATACAGTACTCGAATTTAGGGCTTAATTTCCTTACCATTTTAGTAAATATCAAGAAGGTTGTACTATTCAATAATTTTAAAAGTTTTACTGTATATTAATTTTTTTAGTCATTTTAACAATTATTGAACATAATTGAAGTACAGGAAACTAGTTTTTTGCGCACCAAACAGCCACTCAACACACCAAGCTTGGCATCAGTTTGTTTACCAGTTCAGAGGAAGGAACATCTTGTTTGAGACTCTTCAACATAAATGCTCTTTTTCTGTGTTTCCAGTCAAATTATTGGTCATTTTGAAATATATTTTACATATTGATAATATATAGCGCAGTGCAGTGTTGATTTAAAGAAAATAATCTTGAATTAAACCAAGTGAACTAAAATTTTATGGGTGAAATGGCGGGATGGGCTGACTTCTCTTCCACCCCCGCTGCCTTCTCTTCTCCCTTCTCCTCCACCCTCATTCTAATTCCCATCATCATCATCAACCAGGAGCCTTCTACATGCACACCTCAAAGCAAGTGTACTTTACTGCATTTATTTTTTGTTTGTATGTAATATTCGGTGAGCTGGAACCAATTACCCAAAACCCATTGAAACAATGGTTTCGGTGAACGAGCAACCTTCTAGAACGAATTGTGCTCGTTAACCGAGGGACCACTGTACAGTCAACCCTCACTTTACGCGGTCCCCCATTCCGCATTTCCACGATTACGCGGGACGCTGCCAGAACTTGGGATGCTCACATTCCGCGGTGCGTGTACCCCTTTACGCGGGTGAAGTATAATTTTTTTATTTAGCTCATAAAATTCATACAAATTATCCGGCCAGAATATAATATAAATTGCTGGAATTCTTACAATTTAATGATCATTTTGAATATAAGTGTGGGAGACTCAGATGATGCTTCCAATCAGGGGTAAAGGAAACACACTGGTGTCAAGTTCGTAAGTTCTATTTCTGGGACAAACACACAAAAGGAGTTAAGACAGGGTAAACAGCGTCCTGTCGTGGAATCTCTCTCTGGGTATCTCTCTCTGCGCATGCGCGTACAGCGCGCATGTGCTCAAAGTCTGAACTACACTCAGTGACAAAAGAGGGTATGATTATAACATATAATACAGAGACCTGAATCAATAATGGTAAATAGTACAGTTACATATTACAGCATATTCGTCTCATATATCTACACCTCCCTCCCCCTCACGCTCGTAGTGCAATCTCGAGCGGACTCTTTTTCCAGGAGCCTTTGAGAGTGACGTGGGAAAACTGGGGGGTCACTGAATGAGGACTTACTTTTCTCGTCCAAGCAAGGGTTCACAGGGATGTGGGGGAGGGGTTCACCACTAGGGGACGGTACTGAACGAAGGAAGCGTCGATTCCGCCACCATACCCGACCACTAGGGAGACGGACCTCGTAATCCCTGGTCTTGCCGCAGCCCATGACAACCCCGACCTTGTCCCAGCGGTGAGACGTCGGGTCTTGAATCCGAACTGTTTGCCCGATACTCAATCTGGGAAGGGGTCAGGCGTGCTGATCGTACTGTGCCTTTACCTGGTCAGCACGGGCGGCTGCACGACGATCGCAGTCCTCGGTCTTGGCCTGCCACTCCCTCGAGAAGGACTCAGGATGGGCAGGGACACATGACCGTAGTGGGTGGCCGTATAACATCTGTGCTGGGGAGCGACCTGTGAAGTTGGGGGTATTCCGCAATTCCAATAAACCCCGGTCAAACTTCTCACAGTCAATGTTGCCTGAGGGTGCCGTCTTGAGGACGAGATGCTTGACGGACTTTACGGCAGCCTCGGCATGTCCATTGGACTGGGGATAATGTGGCGAGGACACCACATGATGAACTCCCCATCGCTCCATGAAGTCCCGGAAGTCGTTGCTGGTGAACTGGGGCCCGCCGTCAGTCCTCAGGCGGAGAGGGACACCAACCTCCCGGAAGTAGCCACAGAACATACGTACTGTATGAGAGGCAGTAGTGTTGCCTCCGCAGGGAATGACAACAGGCCACCCCGAGAGCCGGTCGGCGATGACGAGAAAGGACTTTCCCGCCACAATGAAGAAATCCGCAGAGACGGATTCAAAGGGCCTCATAGGGTTGTCGTTGTTCATGAGGGGTTCCTGCTGCTGACTAGGCTGCAGCACCTGGCATGGCTCGCAGGCTTGAACGGAACTAGCGATGTTGGAGTCTATGCCTGGCCAAAACACAGCTTGTCTCGCCCGGCGTTCTGTAGCTTCCACACCCCTGTGGCTGTTGTGCAGGTGGGCTAGGGTGCGGCGGCGGAGGGCGGCAGGAACCACAACTCTTGCTCCGTACAAGACGAGGTCGCCATCAGCATAGAGGTCGTCCCGCATCTTCCAGTATGGGAGTAAAGAGCTGTGTAAATCGTACCGGTTGGAAGGGAATCCCGAGGTCACGCGGTTCAGTAGACGGATGTACGAAGGGTCCGCTCTTGCCGCGGCTCGGAGTTCCTGAAGAGTCCTGTCGGCGTCCTGCGGTGGAGACTCTTCTGAGATGACCGTGTTCACGGTCACTACAGTCCTGAGGTGTGCCGTAGCATCAGCACATGCGATCTCGTCCTCTGGTGTGGGGTGACTGACTGGGGCTCGTGACAAAGCATCAGGGATGCAGAGCAGCTTGCCAGCACGCCACGCAGCTGTGAAGAGGTAGGGCGAGGTCTTCTCCTTAAGGCGTTGGAGGCGGGGATTCTCGACCGCATCCAAGGAGTAGTGGTTCAGGATCGGGATGAGTGGCCGATGGTCCGTCATGAGGTTGAAGTGTTGTAGGCCGATCAGATACAACCTACATTTGGACATGGCCCAGACGGCGGCTAACAGCTCCAGTTCGATGGTGGCATAGCGAGTCTCGGCGTCAGTAAGAAACCGAGAGCCACACTGAACCAGACGAAGGCGTCCATTGCCGTGGTCCTGTAGCAGAGCGTATCCAATCCCGTAGAGGCGAGAGGCATCAGTCTGGAGGACAACTGGCAGGGCCGGGTCGAAGGACGCGAGAACAGGTGGGCTGAGGAGAGCTGTCTTGACGCTACGGAATGCCTCATCATGGTCAGCTGTCCAGGTGAATGTTCTCTTGGGGCTCATCAGGGGGCGTAGGGGCTGTGCTGCAGCGGCGATGTCGGGGGTGAACTCAGCCAACTGGTTTACCAGGCCCATGAACGAGCGGAGGTCGGTTAGGTTGGCAGGAGTTGGGAAGTCCCGGATCGCGCTGACCTTTCCAGGATCAGCCGATATGCCCTTGCCTGAGAGGGTGTACCCACAGAAGTTCACACTAGGTGCGGCGACCACAAACTTATCCTTGTTGAGGGTGATCCCGTACTTGCGGCACCTTGTGAGCATCTGGTGAATACGCTCAAGATGCGTGGAGTAATCCTCGTCATATAGGAGCACGTCGTCGATGACCTTGACACAGTTCGCCACACCCTGAAGGGCCATGTCACCGCGGAGGCAGAAAGCATCGCCTGTAGCGGCGAAACCCATAGGTCCTCTGCAGTGCTGAAATCGGCCATACGGTGTGATGAACGTCGTGAGGTGCTGATCTTCTTCCGCAAGTTCCATCTGCCAGTACCCACATAAGGCATCTGCTGTAGTAAAGTACCTTGCCTTCGGGTCCACACTTCGTATAGCGGCGAAGGGTGTTGGTGAAGGGTGGGTAGGGCGGGAAACTTGGCTATTCAGCTTGGTGAGGTCGACGGTGATACGCACTCCAGTAATGTTCTTGGCGACTACTACCATGGGGTGGCACCAATCCGAGGGGTCGTCCCCCGCCGGCTTAATGATCCCCTGGGCTACCATAGAGTCGAGTTCCTTCTTAACTTGGCTCTGGAAAGCGAAGGGTATCCGTCGCGGTGTGTGGATGGCGAAAGGTACTGCGTCATCCTTCAGGTGTATTCTCATGGGGGAGCCAGCCATTGGCTTGAGTGAGGCCGTCTTTAGGTCCTCCTTGGAAACCAGCACGTCCTTGAATTGCCGTAGGAAGAGCTCCCTGGCTGCAGAAGGTGACGTATTGGGTGGGAGGGGCAGTTCCTTGCACCTGTTGACATGTTTTACTTCCAGAATTGGCTTAGGGAAGTCTGAAGATATTATGGCCAACTCTTGACAGTGGCCGTATGACAGTAGTGGCATCTGAACACCTTTGTGGACCTGAATCCTGGCAGAACATGACTGCTTACCTAGGGTGAGGGTAGCCTGAAATGTACCCAGAGCAGGTGCCATTGTAGAACCGTCTGCAGTGAGCGTTGTAGAAGTTGACGGTGGTTGCAAGCTGCTCCTAGGGATCCCCAGAATGTCGAGGTGTCTTGTGCCGATGACTGTGACGTCCGCACCTGTGTCAGGAAGCATCTGGATACGGGAGGTAATGTCGCCGTATGACAGGTGAACACAGATGGGCTGAGGTGTCTTGCTGACAGGAGAAGATGATCCCACGCGACAACAGATCTTGTTCTTCGCCGCCTGAGACTTGCAAGTAGTATCCTTTTTCTTCCGTGACTGACAGCATTTGTCAAAATGTCCAATGCGGCTACAGGAGCGGCACTGAACGTTGTTGGCAGGGCACTTCAGTGTCCTAGCCCAATGGCCACGACGGCCACAGTTATTGCAGGTGCTGTCAGCGGCAGGGCATTCAGAACCATGCCGACGAGCACAATACTGGCAGGGGTGGCCTGGCGTCGAAGTCTGAAGTGATGCTGAAGAGTGATGCGAAGCTGAAGTCGGATGTGAAGCTGAAGTCGGATGTGAGGCTGAAGTCCTATCACGTCCTTTTTTTCTTCTTATATGCGGAGATGGCACACAGCTGGTTAGATGGAGCACGAATAGCAGAAGTCGCGCTTCTGGTGGCTTCGTAAGAGCGGCAGGTGGTGACAACATCCTGTAGAGAGGAGGCAGTGTTGAGGGAGATAAGCTTCTGAATAAGCTCTTCGTCCCGCACACCCATGAGGATAATCATCTTCAGCTGTGTTTCCTCACAAGTCGACGAGTTCCCCGGACAAACGTCAACCTCCTCAGCGATGCGTCTGAGTCGTACGTAAAAATCTGCAAATGACTCACCCTCCAGCTGCTTACAACTGAGAAGCTCTCTCCTACGCAGAGCTTCGTTGCGGAGACCCTTGATATGCGTCTGTAAAGCATCCAAGACGTCCTTCACAGTCTTGTCTGTGTTGTGAGGGATTTGCAGGGTGTGCTCCAGGATACGTTGCGTCTCTAGGGTGAGACACATCCTCATCTGGATCAGCTGTTTCTCCCTAGGCAACCTCGATAAGTCGACCATCATCGAATAATCGTCCCATCTCCGACGCCATTCACGGAATACCTGGAACGAGGCATCAGCTTGGAGTGGCGGTGGACTCTGAGCGAGTGCTTTCTGTGGGGGGGGGGCAAAGAAGTTGGAGAGGACCCTTCGGGCGCGCCTGTGGACGAAGGGGCAGGTGTGGCAGCTGCTCGAAGGTTCACAGGTGTCAACAACTCGATCATGGCACTGAATCTGTCATCTTCTTGTTGACGCCTGTGATCCTCTTCCTGTCGCCTCCTGATGTCGTCTTGTCGTCGGTTTTCTTCCAAAAACTGAATTAAACGAAGGAAGTCGCCGCCTGTGGCAGGTTGCGGACGTGTGTAGTGGGGGCTAAGGGTGGGTGGGGCCTCTTGATCCACTTCCCGCTCCACTTGGAGTCCACTTACTGCACCGACATCAGTCTGATGTTGGGCTTGTTGGGTATCTGGAGAAAACCCAATAAATTCTTGATCTTCCATAAGGCCTGGTTTATTTCTCTCACAATTACTGTAATTAATAAGTGAGCAGAAAAGCAATTGTCTTTAAATGGAAGATATCTGTGAGTGAGTGAGTGAGTGAGTGAGTGTGTGTGTGTGTGTGCGTTCGTTCGTGCGTGTACTCGGAGCAGGCTGGCCAGAGAGCGGGTGGCTGGCGGTATAGCAACTCCTCTAGCTCCCTCACGCCAGTTCCAACCGAGTCATGAGCGGGGAAGGATGTCAAACTTGAGCTCTCCCCTAGGTCTTAAATGGGCTTCCCTCTTTTGTAAAAAGTGCAGGAACACGGGGAAACACTTTAAAGACACTAAAGGGCACACACAACACTGAAAAAGCACTTCACAACACTGCACTGTAAATCCAGGAATATCTTGAGAGGTACGCGCCGATATTCACTGGGCAGGAGGAGTTGACAAGATGGCGGCTCCGAGAGAGATTCTGCGTCCACTCCAATTCTGAATAATGTGATGTCCCAGCTAATCACTGCGCCATGTGGGAGACTCAGATGATGCTTCCAATCAGGGGTAAAGGAAACACACTGGTGTCAAGTTCGTAAGTTCTATTTCTGGGACAAACACACAAAAGGAGTTAAGACAGGGTAAACAGCGTCCTGTCGTGGAATCTCTCTCTGGGTATCTCTCTCTGCGCATGCGCGTACAGCGCGCATGTGCTCAAAGTCTGAACTACACTCAGTGACAAAAGAGGGTATGATTATAACATATAATACAGAGACCTGAATCAATAATGGTAAATAGTACAGTTACATATTACAGCATATTCGTCTCATATATCTACAATAAGCATCATAGATTTTGCATTAGACATACAAATTTTAGATCAAAAGTAAGTATTTTGTTTACTCTGAGTAAATATGTTACCTTTTGTGCAAAATATATGACATTTATATTCAAAATATTCCTGGTCTTACAAGAAATCCAGCGATGTCAATTATATTATCCTAACTTTAGTTTGAGATATTATTTATTACTATACCTTAAAATCTAGTGGTTTTCCCCAAAAAATTTCTCAGAGAGGGAAGAGCCAGCGAGTGTAGTGTGAGAAGAGGGGGAGGGAGTTGAGTCCATTATTCGAATGGACATTAACTTGGTGACTGTATTTCTCTTAAGTATTAATTGTGTGCATGTACCATCATAAAATTAAGATGTTATTTTTACTAGAACATAGGTATTGTGTCGGAAAAAGTGGAGTTTGGGGGTCAGCCGGTCTCTGTTTCAATTAATCCCATATGTTATGTTGTTCACTTTCCGCGGTACCCTGTGGGTTGAATTAACCGCGTAAAGTGAGGGTTGACTGTACTGTATAATAAAAATAATAACAACAACAATAACAGTAATAATAACAATAACAATAATAATACAGTAGTGAAGAATTGTACTTAAATCTTCCCAAATAATTAAAGTACAGTTGGCCCTTCACATACGCGGGTTTAGCATACACAGATTCGCAAATACGTAGATTGCCCCGCCGGAGGAATATTCTGTACATTGAAGTAATCGAAGTACATTCAAATCGCGCGCCACACACGCACATGTGTCATGCCACCCTACGCTCCCTCACTCAGTCAGTCTTGCTGTAACCACGCTTCTGTTGCATTGTAGGTTGACCCTGATTTTTTTACCAAAAAATCATTAATTTATGATATTCCTTGTTTATAGGTTGACCCAAGTTTTTGAGGGTATTGGAACAACAAAACTTTCAGTAAAAACACTCTATGTCCTATAAACTGAGGCTCACCATGCCTGAAACACTGAGTGCCGAAGGCAAATTGTTTACTATTTATTATTACGACACTTTACACTGAAACGCGGGAGGTTTCAACAAAAATACTGTGGGGTATGCTATAACGAACGGATCCTACTACGAATATTCCTATAACGAACGGTTTTACCTATAAAATTGAGAATGTTATAATGAACGAAACTCCTACAACGAACATTATTTAAAAAAATTTTTTTTTTTTTTTTTTTTTTTTACTAATTTATTTATTTTTTATTACAAGTATTAATGATATTCTTTATTTCAGGGGGTTAGATGCATATTTATGCAGTTTTTTACAATTTTTACAATTTTATATAATACTTTTCAGTGTTAAGTGGATGTATTTGGGGGCCTGGAACGGATTAATCCTATAACGAATGAATGCTATAACGAACAAGGTTCTAGAACCAATTAGATTCGTTATAGCATACCCCACTGTAGTGTATATTTCCATTCAAGTATTTATTCAAGTCAATTAGGAGGGAGTATTATTGTAATACAACAGTTTTTTAACTGAAAACCATTCGAAAAGCGATTACGGTAACATCTTTTGAACGAAAGAAAGTGAAAGTCATTGCTTTCGTCACGATTTTATCCCACTTTCCACTGTAATACGTACGTCATTTCAGCAAAAATATTACATTTCCGTGAATGTATTCTATCAAGCACAGTATGAATAGAATATCACTAATATAACAGTATTTTAACCGAAAACTATTAAAAAAAGAGTAACATATCTTGAATATCGGAAGGTTAGGTAAAGTCTTTTGTTTTCATGTAGGTTATCCTAATTTACATTGAAATACATTACGTTTCAGCAAAACTACTATTTATTTCTGAGAATATGGAAATGTAATATTTTTGCTGAAATGACGTATGTATTACAACGGAAAGTGACGAAAGCAATGACTTTCGCTTTCTTTCGTTCAAAAGATGTTATCGTAAACGCTTTTCAGTTAAAAAAACTGTTGTATTACAATAATATTCTATCCTAATTCACTTGGGATGCAACAGTTTTTTAACTGAAAACTATTCGAAAAACACGTGTACCGTCAAGCTGATACGGCAGAGCCCTGGTCGCGGAGGCTTTGTTTTTGCATCGGCCCTTCTTAAGCAGTCTTTAATTTTAGCGTAAGTTGAAATTGTGTTTACCGGTATATTCTTATTTTCTTGCTTCTTACTTTCCAGAAATATGACAAGTTTGTATATAATACAATGTTACGGCACTTTTAATTTACAAGTATTCATTTTTAAAAATACAGAAGACACCAAACAAATACCAGTACGGATATTTGCGTGACTCTCCCGTCAAAAAAGACCAAACAGCTGGTACTCTCTCCCTCAGCCCTACCAAAAATAGCCCAATGACATCTTTCTTGTTTATCCTCTTCCAATTTCTCACTTTAACTGGTATTTTTTACTTCATATTGCCTACATCAGATAAACTACAGTAATTGAGGTTAGACACTGTTATAAATTTGATTACCGGGTCCTGGCAGGATGCCGTTAGAACCACCTGACCCTACCAACAGTGTTGCAAGTCAGACAGCATATTTTATTTGTTTTTTTTACATTTTTGGTGTCTCCATTTGTTAAGTTTTTTTCCTGTGGGGTTTGCACAATAGTAAACTGTTTTACCTACAGTATTGTAAACCGATTTGGGAAAAGAAATACTCGGTAACTTAAAATTTTAAACGGAAAATCTTGAAACTGGCAACTGTGTGCTGAAGACGATGACAAGGAAAATTATTTTGATGGATTTTAATGAAAATATTCAGAAATATGGTACTGTAGTATTTATTCAAGTGAATTAGGATGGAATATTATTGTAATACAACAGTTTTTTAACTGAAAACCATTCGAAAAGCGATCACGGTAAAATCTTTTGAACAACGAAAGAAAGCGAAAGTCATTGTTTTCATCATGATTTTATCACACTTCCCACTGTAATACGTACATCATTTCAGCAAAAATATTACGTTTCCATATTTATTTCTGAGAATATATTCATTCAGTCACAGTTAAGGTAAAATATACTTGTGATGTAATATTTTAATGAAAATACCCGGTATTTAGAAATATGGAATCGTAGTTTTCTTTTGTTTCAAATTTAATTAACAAAGATTGATGCTTCAAATGTAATGAACAAAAATTTATGTACAGTATCTATAAATAAACTTTTAAAAATGAATACTTTATGTTTTACATCGTCCTGTGCTACCATACCATGCATTTGGCTACTTGGGCTTGCTATGATGACGCAAGAGATCTGCCCTGGCAACTGTACTGACACTCACAGCTGGTGGTGCATCGTTTCCATTGTTTACTGGTAGTTACTGGTAAATATTTTTCAACCAAACGAAACTACTACCCGTTTAGAGGTCGACCCCCAATTTTTTGCCAAATAATTTGGTCTTAAAACTCTAACTACACACAGGTATATACGGTAAATAAGGACATGGGGGGCCAGGGGTTTTTTATGGGGGGGGGGGGGGGGGGAGGGCAGCAAAAGTACACAGATTTTTAACATTCATGGGTATCTCTGTTACCTAACCCCCGCGTATGTTAAGGGCCAACTGTATAGGTAATACAGTCGGCCCTTAACATACGCGGGGGTTACCTAACAGAGATACCCGTGGATGTTAAAAATCCGCGTATATGTGCTGGGCCCCCCCCCCCCCCAAAAAAAAACCCTGGTCCCCCCATGTCCTATTTACCGTATATGCCTGTGTGTAGTTCAAGTTTTTAAGACCAAATTATTTGGCAAAAAATTGGGGGTCGACCTCTAAACGGGTAATAGTTTCGCTAGGTTGAAAAATATTTACCAGTAACTACCAGTAAACAATGGAAACGACGCACCAACAGCTGTGAGTGTCGGTACAGTTGCCAGGGCAGATCTCTTGCGTCATCATAGCAAGCCCAAGTAGCCAAATGCATGGTATGGTAGCACAGGACGATGTAAAACATAAAGTATTCATTTTTTAAAGTTTATTTATAGATATTGTTCATAAATTTTTGTTCATTACATTTGAAACATCAATCTTTGTTAATTAAATTTGAAACAAAAGAAAACTACGATACCGTATTTCTAAATACCTGGTATTTTCATTAAAATATTACATCACAAATATATTTTACCTTAACTGTGACTGAATGAATATAGGCATTCTCAGAAATAAATATGGAAATATAATATTTTTGCTGGAATGACGTACATATTACAGTGGAAAGACGAAAACAATGACTTTCGCTTTCTTTCGTTATTCAAAAGATTTTACCGTAATCGCTTTTCGAATGGTTTTCAGTTAAAAAACTGTTGTACTCGTACTGTATTACAATAATATTCTATCCTATCATTAACCTTATAATCCCACAACTGAAAACCATTCAAAAAGCGATTATGGTAACATCTTTTGAACGAAAGAAAGAGAAAGTCATTGCTTTCGTCACAATTTTATCCCACTTTCCACTGTAATACGTACATCATTTCAGCAAAAATATTACATTTCCATGTTCTCAGAAATAAATGGAAGTTTTGTTGAAACGTAATGTACAATATTTAATATTAAAATGCAAAAATAGCTATAAAAACAAATGATACACCCGTAATGTACTGGCTGGCATCTCCACTCGTCCCTGCTCCCGCGTCCAAGGTCACAACTCCTCCCAACTCGCTCCCTCCTCTACTCCACCTCCTCTGCCTCCTCCACCCCCTCTGCCTCCTCCCCATCACTACTGCCAACAACGAACACAAACGTTTTGTGAATAACTGCACCTCCACTTCCTATGTACAGTACTGAACTGTACTGTGCTGTGTATTTTTACAAACAATAAACATGGCAAGAAAAGCTATTAAAAAAAAAAAGAGATAAAAATTTCACTTTACAGTACTGTACAGTACCTATCCTCGGCGACAGGACCGGGGTCATCGGGCTCATCATCACTCAATTCCATAACGGGTGGTGAAGTGGGGGCGACGGTGGATTCAGCTGCTTCCTCACTGCCGCCAGTGATTGATGGTGTTAAATCTCTCCTTCGGTGATCAAAGAACATGGTGATGGGGAGTTGTCGTCTCTTTCTTTCATTTCTTCCATGATGTTTTTGTATGGAGCGAAAACGTTATCCATCCCTCGCATGAATTTCAGGGCACGCACCATGGAGGGGTCTATACTTTAGGCCAGGTTTTTCAGTGCCTCAATATTCCTGGTCATCTCCCCCAACTTCTCCAACGTTATTTCTTGGTGCTCTTCCTCATCCTCTTTCCCTTTCGCTTCCTCTTCCTTGCCTGAGTCTACTAACTCCTGTAGATCCTCCTCGGTCAGCTCAGTGTCGTGCGCTTCAATTAGCTCCCTAATCTCGTCCTTTGCCATGTCCCGGAAGCCTTCAGCAGCCACTTTCCTTGACAGTGCCAGGGTCTTTCTGAATATTTTCATTAAAATCCATCAAAATCATTTTCCTTGTCATCGTCTTAAGCACCAAACAGTCTTCTCCTTGAACAGGGCTAGAGGTACGTGTTTTTCGAATCGTTTTCAATTAAAAAACTGTTACAGCACATGTATATTTTACCTAAACTGTGCCTGAATGAATATATTCTCAGAAATAAACAGTAGTTTTGCTGAAACGTGATGTATTTCAATGTAAAATAGAATAAAATACATGACGAAAACAAAAGACTTTACCTAACCTTCCAATGTTCAAGAGATGTTACTCGGTTTTTTAATAGTTTTCGGTTAAAATACTGTTATATTACAATGATATTATATTCATACTGTGCTTGATATACTACATTCACGGAAATGTAAAATTTTTGCTGAAATGACGTACGTATTACAGTGGAAAGTGACGAAAACAATGACTTTCGCTTTCTTTCGTTCAAAAGATGTTACCGTAATCGCTTTTCGAATGGTTTTCAGTTAAAAAAACTGTTGCATCACAAGTGAATTAGGATAGAATATTATTGTAATACAACAGTTTTTTAACTGAAAACCATTCGAAAAGCGATTACGGTAACATCTTTTGAACGAAAGAAAGCGAGTCATTGCTTTCGTCACTTTCCACTGTAATACGTAAGTCATTTCAGCAAAATATTACATTTCCATATTCTCAGAAATAAATAGTAGTTTTGCTGAAATGTAATGCATTTCAATGTAAATTAGGATAAACTACATGAAAACAAAAGACTTTACCTAGCCTTCTGATGATCAAGATATGTTACTCGTTTTTTTAGTAGTTTTCGGTTAAAATACTCTTATATTAGTGATATTCTATTCATACTCTGCTTGATATAATACATTCACGGAAATGTAATATTTTTGCAACTACAATGCTGATGTCAACACAAGCGTGGTTACAGCGAGACTGACTGAGTGAGGGAGAGCTATGCGTGTGCGTGTGTGTGTGTGTGAGGTTGCGGGAGCGGGCGGTGTCCCGTGTTCGGTGCCGCGCGCGAGTTGAATGGCGCGCGATTTGAATGTACTTCAATTACTTCAATGTACAGAATATTCCTCCGGCGGGGCAATCCGCGTAGTTGCAAATCCGTGTATTATAAACCCGCGTGTGTTAAGGGCCGACTGTACAGTACTCCATTCGCCAGAATCCCTCTTAATCGGAACACGCCAATGGCCGGAACTGAAATTTGCTCTGAATTTTCCAGGTTTGTGAACAATTTTCTGAGGGGAGCATTTTCTGAAAAATTCTGAGGAAATTTTCGCGGCACACGGAAAATTCCAGGGATGATTTTTTTCCAGGCTTGAGAGATGAAAATTAGATTCCTTTTCCAGAAATTCTGAAAAAAAATTACAGTACAGTACTGTACAGTACCTGGAAAAAATCCGGGGATGGGGGATTTTTTTTTCCAGCTTTGAGAGATGAAATATTGCATCATTCTGGAAAAATTTGAGAAAATTCCGGCACCAGGAAAAATATGAGGAGAGAGGGTTTTTCAGGTTTAAGAGATGATGTAATGCGCAATTTCCAGACATTCTGGGAAAATTTTCTCGGTACCCGGAAAATTCCGGGTATGGGGGATTTTTTCCGGGTTTGAAAAAAGTGTTTCGTTACCCAGAAATCTCTCATTCCCGGAAGTGCTCTGCACCAATTATTCCAGCTAACGGATATATCACCTGTACATTCAACTAAATACAGTACAATAAAATAATGTCTAGTAAAGCATGACCTTTAAATTCGCCAGGGTAAGGTTCTCAATATGGCAGCAAATAAGCAAATCCGCAAATAAAATTTTCTGACCAGGGAAGAAGGGGAGCATTTTTACTTGTGTACAATGAAATGTGTATTCCCTTTATGTGTTTGTCCTTAGGACAAATATTTCTTTTACCTATACAGTACAGTGGTCCCTCGGTTAACGAGCACAATTCGTTCCAGAAGGTTGCTCGTTAACCGAAATTTTTTTTAACTGAAACCATTGTTTAAATGGGTTTTTGGGTAATTGGTTCCAGCTCACCGAAAATTACATACAAACTAAAAATAAATGTAGTAAAGTACACTTAATTTGGGGTGTGCATGTAGAAGGCTCCTGGTTGATGATGATGGGAATTAGAATGGGGCTGGAGAAGAAGGGAGAAGAGAAGGCATTGGGGTGGAAGAGAAGTCACCCCATGCAGCCATTTCACCCATAAAATTTTAGTTCACTTGGTGTAATTCAAGATTATTTTCTTTAAATCAACACTGCACTGCATTATATATTGTCAATATGTAAAATAAACCTCAGAATGACAAATAATTGTACTGTAAAAATAGTTTATGTTCAAGAGAGTCTGAAGCAAGATGCTTCCTCCACTGAAAAGGGACACACAATGACGTCAGTTTGGGTGTGTTGAGTGACTGTTTGGCACGCTAAAAACTAGTTCCCTGTACTTCAAATATGTTAAATAATTGCTAAAATGAGTAAAAACTTTAAAATAAAACTTTTAAAATTATTGAATAGTTCAACCTTTTTGATATTTACTAAAATGGTAAGGAATTTCAGTCCTAAAACCGATAACTGTATTGGCGGACTAATACTACAGCTGGTGGGCAGCCAAATGCAGGCGAAAACATGTTGGGAAAAATTGGTAAGGAATTAGTTAACCGAAGTGAAGAATCTTATGGAAGGTAATTCGTTAAACGAAATTTCGTTAACTGAGGCGCTCGTTAACCAAGGGATCACTGTACAGTATTGTATATAAGTGTGTGTGTGTAAACACACACACACAAAACACATGCAAATAAATAATAATGAGAAAATCCTCTCACAAATAATCAGAATTTTTTTTTTAAATGTTGTCCACCCTCAAGTACACTCCGTACTTTGTTATTAATAAAGCACGGAGTAGACTTGAGGGTAGACTCAATGTTTTTACTAAAAAATTATCTGATTATTTGTGAGAGGATTTTCCCATTATTATTTATTTGCATGTGTTTTGTGTGGGTGTTTACACACACACACACACACATATACAATACAGGTAAAGCAGATTACTGTCTCTAGAACGAATGGCTCCCTGATCCAGCCATGAAAATGACAGCAACTTTAAAACTACTCTATGACATTCTTGGGTACATCCAGGGCGTCATCCGCGAATAATAGAGAACCACGAAAAATTTTTTTTGCAAATTATCCGGATGTATTGTACAGTATAAAGTACGTACTTGCTAAATACTACAGTAAAACCAATACTGTATACGTAACAATTTTAGAAATAGTGTTATATCATTAATATACAAACTGCTAAAAGAATCCAGCATGGATAACCCACCTTGACAGTGACACCATAAACATGGAGGGACCGCATGAAGCGATGGTAGCCATCAGTCTCATTAGTTGCTATTGTTAACACCAACAAATCTGAAACATATGTAAACCATTGGAAAACCAGTACAGTATATTGTACTAATTTTATTAATCAATATATACATTATCACAATTTAACAAAGCCCTAAATTTGTCAAGGTTAAAGTTTAAAGACTTATTGTACTGTACAGTATTAATATTAATTATAAAATTCTTTAAATTAAAATGTGCTAAGAAGTAAACTCGCATATACTGAATGGAATAGACTACTGTATACTATATAATACTGATAAATACAGTTCTGAATGTAAAATTCTGACTTTTGCAAATGATTGGTTGCTATGATATGAGATTCTGAAAACAACAAAGTCAGGGGTAGAAATTCACATATGCCCGGTCGCCCGAGGCGACCAAAATATCATAAGGGCGACAAGATTTTACTATTTTGCTGGTCTGGGATCGCCCGATGGGCGAGTGGGCCGATGACAGTGGTAAGACACACTCAATGTGTATAAGAGCTTCATATAGAGAATACATTATTAATGCTAGGCAAACTTTGTTGCTGTAAAAAATATTGAGAGAGGTGATGCTGCATCTATCAAGAACTGTGTTTGCTCTACGATGAATTCATGCTATGGCGAAACTTGGAAGCAGAAGCTAGTTGGCATTGGTACAGATGGGGCCAGCGTTATGACTGGGTGCAGAAATGGTTTAGTAGCTCGATTGAGAAGAGATCTACAGAAACCGGAGTTGGAAGGCATCCATTGCACTGCACATAAAATTGAACTCGCTTACAAGGATGCAGTAAAGGATGTTCCACTAGCCAAAAAGGTTGACTTACTGCTGCTAGACATATACCTGTTCTATGAGAAGAATTCTCTCAACAGGAGCATGTTGAAGCATGCTCATGACATATGTCAGGTACCATTTCTGGTTCCAACAAGTGTGGGTGGTACAAGGTGGTTCCGACATATGCTGCAGGCATTGGAGCATCTACTGAAGTGTTACAAGGCTATTGTACTCCACATGCAGCAGACACAAAACCTTGATGATCCCGTGTACCACAAGGATTCATCTAGAAAAGCTAAGAACTACCTGCTCCTTCTAACCAGTGCTGACATAGTCCAGTACCTTCACCTCCTACTGGACGTGGTGGGGTGCCTTGGGGGCCTCTCAGAGCTGTTCCAGCATGGTCAAACCAATATTTCTGCTATCATGAATGAAATTCAGACGGCAGTTGTATGTACTTAACAAATATTTGACTTGGCCAGGACCCAGCCTGAGAAGGATTATGGAAGGTGACATGACCATGTTCCAAGGAGAGAAGCCGAGTGGTAGAAGCAACACTTTCAAGACTGCAAGGCGTGATATGCTGACATCACTGATTTCAAGTCTAAACAAAAGATTTATTGACCTGGCCAGTACGATTCTCCAAAACGAGTGGATTCTGAATTTCAAATTGTGGCCTACAGAGCACAGTGGGAATGAAGATTTCGGGAATAGCGCTGTGCAAGCGTTGGCCCAGGCTCTTGAGAAAACACTGATGGAGGCAGAGGTGAATCCGACTTTAGTAGAGGATGAATGGACTGTCCTCAAAATTTACATTTACAAGAGGAAGACATCACTTGTTTCAAGACTGTCTTGGCAACAAATCAACCAATCATACGGAGAAAGGTGTGCCTCATTTCTCCATCTGGTTGACCTACTGCTTTCCATTCCAGCTAGTTCGGCTGATGCTGAACATGGTTTTAGCCAGGTCAAACTCATTAAGACATACTGATGACCTCCTGACGGATCTCATGGTGGTTCAGTCGCAAACAGAGAGTGTTGGCAACTTCAATCCCGACAAAGCCATTGCCAGATTCCTAACGACTGGGGCCCGCCGTGTGCTGGCTGCAGCACAGTGGAAGATCTGGACGACAACAATGAGTTGAACGAGGAGCATGTACAGGAAATGCTTGTTCAAATGCAATGAAAAATCTGCGCTCCATGCAATTAATTTAGTTAATATGTGATTATTCCAGTGTTCACACAGTAAATCCGTACTTCATGTTAATAATTCAGTTAATATGTGATTATTTCAGTGTTGGTTTATGATTAAACATGGTTTCTACTAGTAAATAAATGTCACACAGTAAAAAGAACTTTGTATAAACCCGGTGTTCCAATGTTCAATGTTTCTTGACAAATTGTTTAAGGGCAAGTAAAAATTTATTAGGACTAGTAAATTTTCAAATCTACTAGTCCTGCTGGCGACTATGAAAAAAATGGTGAATTTCTACTACTGAAAGTGCAGATACATTATCTATTAAACTGATTTCATGATGGTATTTGACAAATGTGATCAAAGTGTGATAGCCTACAAGGAAACAATTTCTTTTCTCTTATTCTTGCAAATCTCTTCCTGTTAGAGTAAACTCTGCATAACTCGCAATACAGTGTATGAGACTTACCATTCTGAGTTATAAAATTTCCCAAGTTATCAAGGCACTTACCTCCTGCTCTTTTGTCCCATCCCAATACCCAACTTTTTGTCCAAAATTGACCACCATGTATAATGTAAACAAGCACACGCTGCCCGTTTACTTTCGGTCTAACCGTAAAGCATGGATGACACAGGCACTGTTTGAAGACTGGTTTGTAAATTGTTTTATTCCTCAAGCTCGTGAATATTTTGTGACGAAAGAAATTCCTTTCAAGATTTTATTGCTACTGGACAATGCGCCTGGACATCCACCTCATCTATCAGATATTCATCCGGACGTGAAAGTGATTTTTATGCCGCCAAACACGACTTCAATATTGCAGCCTATGGACCAAGGTTCAATTGCTACTTTCAAGGCTATCTATCTCCGAACCACCTTTGCCCAAGCCATAGCCGCTATAGATGCCGACCCAGAACTATCGTTGCGTGACTTTTGGAAACAGTACAACATTCTTATGGGTATCAAGAATCTGGCAAACGCCTGGGAGGCTGTGACGGAGAAGTGCATGAATGGCATCTGGAAACAGTGTGTTAAGCGCTATGTTCATACTTTTGCAGGATTTGACAGTGAAAATGAGCTTGAAGTTATTCGGGAAAAAATAGTAAAACTGGCAAAAGATCTTTCTTTGGAATGTGAAGTGGAAGATGTTGAGGAGTTGCTAGACCAAGAATCAGAGGAACTTACAAATGAAGAGCTAATCGAATTGGAAGAAGAAAATGTAGCAGAAGAGGAAAGGAGAGAAGCAGCGGATAACGAAGAGGAGGAGGAGCCACAAAGGACGTTCACCACTAAGGGATTATCAGAAGGTTTATCTCTACTAAATAAACTTCTTGCCCATTTTGAAGGAATGGACCCAAACATTGAACGATTTGCAAGGATTGAGCGGATGGCACGCAATTCGTTTCGTCCATATCAAGAAATTTACGAGGAGAAGAAGAAACGAACAATTCAGACAAAGCTCACCATGTTCATGAAAAAAACAACTCCTCCGGCTACCCCAAAGGCTGCCCCAGCTGACGACCCCGACGATCCACAGCCAAGCACCAGCGGCCAATAAGATGTTTTTTGTATGTTTGTATGTTTTGCAACTAAAATGTTTTATATGTTTTGCACCTGTATTTTTTCTTTTTTGTATGTTGTGTAAATAATAAACCAATTGTACTGTAATATGCAGTGATTTACTTAAACCTGACGACCGTAACAATAATGAACAAAGAAAATGTTGATAAAATATGACTTAAAGATGATTACACATTATAATATACGTAAGGTAATTATAACATAGGCCGACTTACGACCAGATCAACTTACGACCGGTTGGCCGTAACCAATCTCGGTCGTAAGTCGACGACTACCTGTACAGTGACGACCAGGTGTTTAACATGGACGAATCTGGTCTTTTCTGGAAAAAGCTACCTTCCAAGTCCTTCGTTGTAAAGAATGCCAGCAGGATTCGGGGCCGGAAGATGCAGAAGGAACGCATCACCGTCCTGTTTACCACCAATGCCTCCGGTACCTGTAAGCTCAAGTTATCGGTGATCCACACAGCACACAAGCCGCACGCCTACAAAACCATGGACATGACCAAGCTAAATGTCCACTGGCTGACCGCACGTAAGGCGTGGATGTTCTCTACACTGTCCCTCTCCTGATTTGATGACTGTTGTGTTCCCGATGTAAAGAAATTCTGTGAGCGACAGAATGTGCCATTCAATATTTTGTTGCTGCTGGACAACGCACCAGGACACTCGCCCCTACTGTTAGATCGTCACCCCCAACGTAAAAGTGGTCTTCCTTCTTCCCAGCACTACGTCTATATTACAGCCCATGGACCAAGAGTTAATCTGTAATGTAAAAGCTGCATTCTCAACAAAAAAATTCAAACTCCTGAACGACTACACCAACACCAGGGAAGAGTGACACCACCACCGATAGCAAGAGCCAAGAAGATTAGGATCAACAGTTGGCACAGCAAAAAATACTGTTCAAACAATTCTGGAGAGTATTTAACATCAAGAAAGCTGTGGACTTCTTGGTGGAGTCATGGGATCAGCTGTCTATTACTACAATTCGTCACGCATGGAAACATGTGTTGCATGGAATACCAGGTGAGAGGAGGAGTCAATCTGTGACTGGTGAGGTTCAGACTGTTGCAGTAGCAGTGGACCTTGCCAGAGAAGCTGCGCAGACTGTTACAGTTCCAGGCTTCTCCGAGACCACCAACGACGACATCCTGGAGGTGATCAGAGATCAGTGACTGCCAATGAGATGTTGGAAGAAGATCACGTCAGTGAAGAGGAGGAAGAAGGTGCGTCATTCTCCGAAGAACACAGTTTAACTCATAGTGATATTAAGGGTGCCATGGAGTGTGCAGAGAAAATGAAGTCCTTCCTTTCCCGCGACAATGACGATGACCGCTATGAAGTCTTCCATGCCCGGCTGGTGCAGGCTATGGAGCCGTACATCACGGTGAATCAAGACAACATAAATACCATACGTCAAAAAAGCATAACCGAGTTCTCCGCCCGCAACCCACTACAGCCAGCCCAAGCCAGTGATAGTGACAGTGAAGATGACTTTGAGGGATTTGTCAGGGAAGCCCTGACAACTGAAAGTGACAGTGATGGTGATTCACCTAGTAATGGTGATTCACCTGGGGGCCAGTAATCTGCCCTCTGCCTCGGAACCAGCTTCCATCCCCGTATGCCGACCCATCTCTTCTACTACCGTAAGTGTTCCACCTAAGTTTTAGTTTTCTAACCTAACCTTTATTTTTCCTATGTTAACCTTTATTTTTCCTAACCTAACCTCTTCTATATTACTTGTTTTTTCATACCATCATAAAGTTAAGATAAAATTTTTACTACAACATAGTTATGTGTCGTCAAAAAGTGGAGTTTGGGGATCGGCCCGGACTCCATTTCAATTAATCCCATATGTTATGTTATTCACTTTACGCGTTTCTCACTTTCCGCGGTACCCTTCGGGTTACATTAACCGCGTAAAGTGAGGGTTAACTGTATATATATATATATATATATATATACACTTCATTTTTAGTCCATTAAACACGCGGACTTTGAACATATAATCAACGACCTCATCAGCAAGGAATCGAACCCTCGACCTACTGGGTGGCCCTAGGGAACGCTTACCGGCTAGCCCACAAGGACACTAAAAGCAGTTCTAGACTCTGTTCGATTCCTTGCTGGTGAGGTCGTTGATTATATGTTCAAAGTCCGCGTGTTTAATGGACTAAAAATGAAGTGTATATATATATATATATATATATATATATATATATATATATATATATATATATATATATATATATATATATATATATATATATATATATATAGACAGACCCCGACTTACGACTGCTACGACTTACGACCGCCTCAGATATACAGTAGATAAAAAAATAAAAATAAAAATAAATAAATTTTTTTTTTTTTTTCTTTTCTTCTTCTTCAAATGACACGCATTTTCTATACCGAAACGTTTCCATTTAATGTAGTCTCCATGTATAATTAGAAAATTATGGGGGCCCCATGTGCATTCAGCTGACTACATTAAAGGTAAGTGCTCAGTCACACTGTAACCATTCCTTATTATTTATTACTTTCACTGTACTGTATCCATTCCTCATTATTCATTACTTTTACTGTACTGTATTTCATTGTAGATTATTTATTTAAAAAATTTTTTTTTTTTTTTTTTTTTTGTCTATGTCGGACTTACGACCATGTCAGACTTACGACCTAGACTTGGGTCCCTAACCCCGTCGTAAGTCAGGGTCTATCTGTGTGTATATATATACTACGTATATATATCTATATGTATATATATATATATATATATATATATATATATATATATATATATATATATATATATATATATATATATATATATATATACTTCATTTTTAGTCCATTTAACACGCGGACACAAACTACCCGCAGATATTCTTGGGTACATCCAGGGTGTCATCTGTGAATAATAGAGGACCACGAAATAAAAATCAACGAATTATCCGGGCGTACTGTCCAGTATATACAGTAAGCACTTACAGCACCTACTTTACCAGCAAATACATGGGAGGTGTTCACTGAACCAGTGTGAGGACGCCAGAGTTAGTACTCAAGGTGGTAACAGTAAAACCCCGCTTTACGCGGTTTCACTTTACGGGTTTCCACGTTTACGCGGTACCCTGCTGAACACGGAATGCTCACTTTACACGGAGAGCGGCTGGCGGTCCTCTTGCGCCACGCCATTTTTGGATTCAAACCTCTCACCATCTCTCCCGCCATGTTGGGTAAGTGGCGCGAGTAGGTTGCTCAGTGTAAGTCTTTGTTGCGTTATCAGTGATGTCATATGACGTATCGGACTGTGATTGGGCAAAGCATCCTTACCTCCCTCCCCCGCTAGCTGTGATTGGTTTAATGTACTATGAAGTGCCCCGCCGCGGGAGTGTTCAAGCCCCTTGACCTACCCGTGTCAGTTACACCACTCCCGGCTACACCGTGTATATTGGTATCCATTGTTCCATAAGAATGGCTTACACCAGACCACCACCACCACAAAGAAACCTTGCATTACCTGGACCCAGCCGCCCTAAGCTAAAGAAGATACGACGTTCCCTAAGCTACGAGGTGACGTACAAGATCATCCGAGAGTTGGAGAAAGGAACAAGACAGGTTGATTTGGCGCGCCAGCATGGTGTGAACAAATCTACGATCAGGACAATTCAGAAGGATGCAGCCAAGATAAAGGAGCACATGAACATCACAAAGTCTACAGGTGCTTCTATGATCAAGTATTGCCACAACCAGGTGCTTCTCAAGACGGAGAAATTACTTGTGAGCTACTTGGTGCGTCAGGCGAGACAGAACATGGCAGTGGACAAACGTTCAGTTAAGGAGTACACACGTGAACTGTATGCTGCAGTGTCACGTAAGATGGGAATTGCAGAGCCCAAACCCTTCAATGCTTCCACTAGGTGGTTGCACAGGTTTAAGAAGAGGAACATGATCACCAACATTAACAATGGTGGTGAAGAAGCTAGTGCTGACCATGTCGCGGCGAGGGAATTTCCTCCGTTTTTACGTGAAATTATGGAGGAAGGACAGTACACCGACGACCAGGTGTTTAACATGGACGAATCTGGTCTTTTTTGGAAAAAGCTACCTTCCAAGACCTTCGTTGTGAAGAATGGCAGCAAGTGTCGGGGCTGGAAGTTGCAGAAGGGGCGCATCACCGTCCTGTTTACCACCAATGCCTCTGGTACCTGTAAGCTTAAGTTATCGGTGATCCACACAGCACTCAAGCCGCACGCCTACAAGAGCATGGACATGACCAAGCTAAATGTCCCCTGGCTGACCACAATTAAGGTGTGGATGTTCTCTACTCTGTCCCTCTCCTGGTTTGATAACTGTTTTGTTCCTGACGTGAAGAAATTCCATTCAAGATTTTGTTGCTGATTGACAACGCACCAGGACACTCGCCCCTACTGTTAGATCATCACCCCGACGTAAAAGTGGTCTTCCTTCCTCCCAACACTACGTCATTAATACAGCCCATGGACAAAGAATTGATCTGTAATGTAAAAGTTGCATTCTCTGCAAAGAAATTTAAGCTCCTGAACGACTACACCAACACCAAGGATGAGTTGCGTAACCTGGGTGACACCGATAGCAAGAGCGAAGACGACGAGGAACAACAGTTGGCAGAGCAAGAAGTACTTGTGAAACAATTTTGGAGAAAATTCAACGTCAAGAAAACTGTGGACTCCTTGGTGGAGGCATGGGATCAGCTGTCTGTAGCAATGGTTGTCACACATGGAGACATGTGTTGTAAGGTATTCCAGGTGGGAGGCAGAGTAAATCTGTGACTGGTGAGGTTCAGACTGTTGCAGTAGCAATGCACCTTGCCAGAGAAGCTGCACAGAGTGTTACAGCTGCAGGCTTCTCCCAGATCACCAACGACGACATCCTGGAGGTGATAAGGGATCCTGATGTGACTGCCGATGAGATGCTAGATGATGATGACGTCAGTGAAGAGGCAGGTGGTGCGTCATCCCAAGAAGACTGCAAGTTATAGCATAGTAATGTAAGGGGTGCCATCAAGTGTGTTGAGAAACTCAAGCTCCTCCTTTCTGATGACCCTGACGATAACCGGTATGAAGTCTTCACTACCCAGCTGTTGCAGACTATGGAGCCCAACATCAAGGTGTATCATGACAACATCAACACCAGCTGTCAGCAAAGCATAACCGAGTTCTTCGCCCGCAACCCACCACAGCCAGCCCAAGCCATTGATAGTGACAGAGACAGTGATGGTGACTTTGAGGGATTTGTCAGGGAGGCACTAATAAGTGTGGTTGACAGTGATGAAGACTCACCTGAGGGCCAGTAGCCTGCCCTCTGCCTCGGAACCAGCCTCCATTCCCATACGCCGACCCATCTCTTCTACTAACGTAAGTGTTAACCCTAACCTTGTTTTTTTCTACCCTAACCTACAGTATATTATTATCTTTTTGAGTGTTCCCTTCTATATTATGTGTGTGTGTGAATACCATCATAAAGTTAAGATGTTATTTTTACTAAAACGTACGTATTGTGTCGGGAAAAAGTGGAGTTTGGGGGTCGGCCCGGTCTCTATTTCAATTAATCCCATATGTTATGTTGTTCACTTTACGCATTTCTCGCTTTACGCGGGCCGCCGTGGGTTCAGTTGACCACGTAAAGTGGGGGTTCACTGTAATTACTTTATTTTTACGAAATGGTGAAATGTCCATTTTGAGGTCTGCCTCAATCTCAGTTGTGATGTTCCGAAACACTTCCATTTAATGTATATTTCAGTGTTATTTTAATCATCAGTCAGTAGCTTGTTTACATATACTTTGCTTCTACCCAAACACATGACATACAGTACATTACGGTAATCATTATACAGTAGGGTCAGGACATATAGCGCTTTTTATAATGATTTTTATATATCGCGACTACCAAAATTATTGACATTTTCCAATATACAGTGGGGTATGCTATAACGAATCTAATTGGTTCTAGAACCTTGTTCGTTATAGCATTCGTTCGTTATAGGATTCGTTCGTTCCAGGCCCCCAAATACAACCACTTAACACTGAAAAATATAATATAAAATTGTAAAAATTGTAAAAAAAGTGCATACATATGCATCTAAACCCCTGAAATAAAGAATATCATTAATACTTGTAATAAAAATCAATAAATTAGGGAAAAAAAACTTTAAATAATGTTCGTTGTAGGAGTTTCGTTTGTTATAGCATTCTCAATTTTATAGGTAAAACCATTTGTTATAGGAATATTCGTAGTAGGATCCGTTCGTTATAGCATACCCCACTGTACTGTATAGCGATAAATCTATTTATTTCGCGAGGGGAAATCGGGCAGAAATATTTCAAATTTACCGCCACGGCAAACAAATGTATTATTTGTTCATCAGAGGCGTCACCATGGCTGCAGCCGACTCTGCTGCAGATTCCGACTTCTAAGGTGAGTGTAAATGGGTTGCTAGTTATGTGAAAAGTGAAGTGAAGAGAATGGAAAGCTTAATAGAAAAGATTTAATACTATAACTAATATTTTTGGTTTGTTCATTTATGTAGGTGTGGCATTGTCAAGTGAGGGTGGCAATGTGGCATCTACTGCCAAGTCTGGAATTCCCGGGATGGTGCCTCAGCTGCCGAGTCTGGTGTTTATTGGTGCTTTAGTTAGTAAAAAAATAAACTAGTTAAGTGAAGTTTAGTCACTTTTATTGGCCTCCAGAACCTAACCCTATTTTCCCCATTGATTACATGTACAGTAATTATATATTGTATATCGCAATTTAGTATATGGCGAACATCCTTGGACCATATCTCGCGATATATCCCGACCCTACTCTACTATATTGAAACATCGAGTATGCCATACAAGGACAACTCCCTCCCACAATCCTAACCCCATTTCTAGCTGTTGCTGATATGGTAACCCGGTGTATCAACTTATATTGATGCACTGGGGATCATATCAAAGCATTTTGTCTCGCATTTCAAATCTAATGATACTTTTTTGGGGACTGAACATGCCAGCATGTTGGACAAACACTGTACGTATTGTATTCATATCAGGAAGCAAGCAGCCATTCCAACTGCAGTAATTTATACACACTAGCATTTAATGCCCATTACAAACTTTGTTTTCTTGAAAACACAATATTATGTCAATTGATCCTTTCTTTATTTAATTCTAATTTCTAAACATCCCTTCATCAGAAGACTTGCTAAATGCTTCTGTTGGCTGTTTAAATAAATGATTCACAAGAAGAATAAGAGTGCCATGATGGTTATACAGTACTAGAACATTTATTACCTCAGTGAACAGGAACTGTACTATGTATCTAAAGATAAAAGAACCAGTGTCAGTGCATTAAAATTACTTAGGAAATGGCAAGGCAAGTAGGCTGTAACCTCTATGCCTTTGGAACTTTGGCAAATTAATGAATACTAAATTAATGGTGGTGGTACAGTGGCAATGCACATATCTCTCACTTATGTATGTTGGGTTAAATTCCTGGACTGGGACAGAAATGAGAAGGATATTATACAGTGTGACCCTAACAAACATTGCTGGTTTTCTCTGGATGCAGTACTGTACTCCAGTCCGGGTTCCTACAAACACTGGAAAATGAAGGATGTAACAAAGTACTGCAACATAAAATTAACCAACCATCGAAACAGCTAATATGCTGAGAAGAGGTAATGTGATAAATTAAAACAATATAAGAAAATATAATTAGGAATGAATCATTAAGTGATTTGTTTGTCAGAATTCAGAGTTTTATTCCAGCTAAAACCAGACAATTCATTAATGTCTTGGTCAATTTACCAGAGGCCTTTACATAGCCATCAGATGGCTCTTGTCTTTTTGTCAAGGGCCTGCAAGTCATGCAGTTTTTTAAATAAAGTAATAATCCTTTCTTTTACAGTTCTAACAACAGATTTATGTTCTACAAACCAAATTACAAGCTACTGTACAGTATATTAATACACAAATGTTAGTTCAATGGTGCTGTGTAATTGTCTAGGTACTATACAGTAAGGTATATCAATTGAGGCGCTCAGCATTACAAGGGGGTAAAGCGCCACCCTGGGTAAAATGAGTTCTTTGATGCATATCACTATTTTCACCCTTCCTCTACATGTTGGCGTTGGATGTAACCCCCGAGCTAAACTAGAAATAAGGTTGGAAGCCCTTCAAAAATAGGGTGTCATTTTGCTTAGGCCCGGAGCTATGTATCTGGCTGTGTACTCAGTAAGTAAAGGTGGTCACACCCCATTCAGAGTGAGAGGAGCGATTTTTAGAGAGGGCAAAGAAAGACTTTGAACAGTACGTGATTGATTATGACGAGGCCATTAACCCTTAAGCCCCGGGTTAGGGTGCTGCTGGCAGTAACACCCCGCCCCCAGCGGGGATTAATCGAGAAAAAAAATCAAATTTTCCAAAAATAATACAACTAAAATAAATAATAAAAAAAAATGGCGGGAAAATAGGCAGACGTTCTGGAACGTCACCCGGGGCCTAAGGGTTAAAGTTATACGCACTCCTCAGGATTTACGTAACTTCAACTAACTACGATCGTCAGGGATAATAAAAAGAAGGAACTAAACAAAGTAAGATCGTAACACTATTATCATAATACTGTTTTTACCAAAGATTATGCAAACTTTCTCCGCCTTTGTATTCGTATGTAATTATGTTAGGGGGGGGAGGAGAGGTTAATGGTGGGGGGATGAGTGTAGTGGTGTTTCCTTATTATTACACACTATTATACTAAACAATATTATAAATCTTTGGATAATAATAGGGACGGAAAGATAAATACTGATAGGCAAATGAGTTTTGTATTATATATTTGTTTGTTTATTTGTTTTTTGTAGGAGGGGGGGGGGGGGGGGTTACAAGACAAGTGTTGTTTTTGGTGATCATTAACTTGTTTTACAGTATTAACCCACAATAATAACAAAATTTTGCACAAAAATGCGATTATTGTTGGTTTGAAGATCAAACAATCATACATGACGGGTAGTTATTATAATTCAACTCGCGATAAATAATAACTAGTGTATTCACAATACTAACTTACAGTTAACACTGTTCGCTAGGAGAGGGATTGATCTGCACGATAAAAAAATGAACCCTTTAGTTTAAAAAAACAACAAAGTTATGGTTGTGTGCACTTCAAAAGACTTTAAACACGTTTTCTCCGCTTTTTAAATTTGGCGCTTCACCCCCTTGTAATGTGGAGCGCCTCAATTGTTGAAAAGTATTAAGAAAAAAGATACCCTCTGTCTTATTTAAGCCACTAAAGGTTTTGACATGGATGTGATTCTTTCACTGGAATTTCAAGTAAATAACATGTAGTTTAACTTGTCAGAATTCTAAGAGAATACTGAATATACAGTACAGTACAACCATTCTATACAGGTACTCAAGGCTCGCTGAAACCAAAAAATTTATTTCTGTGTATATAAACATTTTTACCAGTACCCACCTAACTATTTTTCACACATGTTGTAGATTCTTAGTTACACACTGTATATCAATACTAATAGTATTTCTATCAAGTAAATTTAATTTGTCTCCCAAGAGCTCCAGAGTTGACCATCTCCCATGATTCCAGTGTTAGTAAAGTGTGGGAGGAAACAGAGTGTGCAGAGAAAAACTGCAATGTTTGGTGGAGTCATATTGGGTAACATATGTACTGTAATGCCGAATACAGTACTTCTTTTTACCTTTATCTTCTTCACCACTGATCAGCTGGTGAAGCCGCTTGGGCAATCGGTCACGTCTCTGTTATGCACTGTTGGCAAATACTGGGCATGCACCGACTCCTGAATGTACCTGAACCCGCTCCAGTGTTGATCAAGTCTTGTCTTGAAAGACCTCACACTCGGTGCCGTCACAACACTTTCTGGCAGATTGTTCTAAGAGTTCACAACTCTCACTCCGAAAAAGTTTGCCCTCACAGTTTTCTGGACCTGCGGCTTGTGGGGTTAGCGTCCGCCAGCTCCAGGTAAGGACACTCGACTGAGTAGTGCCCCTTGAGATGCTTGTACACCTCTATTAGGTCGCCCCTTGCCCATCTGTAGTATAAGCTAGGCAAGTTCAGGCACTCCAATCTCTCAGGGTAGTTGAGGTGCCAAAGTGCAGGCACCAGTCTGGTGGCCCTCCTCTGAACATTTTCAACCAACTGACAGTCCCTAGTATATCTCGGGGACCAGACAGGGTGACAGTACTCCAGATGGGGAAGCACTTCGCTCTTGAAGATATATAAGAGGGAAGGACTGTCTAGATATCTGAACGGCCTTCTTATAAGACTTAATGATTTAGCTGCCTGATTTACCTTCTTCTCGCAATGGCCCGAGAACTTCAGCTCATTGTCAACATACACACCTAGGTCCTTTTCACATTGTCTCAAATCCGACCCAAAGACTTCTGAATAGGTATTGAATTTAGGTCACAGGACTTAGATGAGGTCATGGCCAAGTAATGACTTGGGAATGACAAATGTATTACTGTACTGTGAGTTCTTGTATGTGTCAGTGATCTATTTTATACTGTTAACACTCAGGTTCCAGCTGTGTATAGAAAATTTTTCACTCTCGGATCTGCCTCACTCTGCTGCAACCGTCAACCTCACCAAAGACCAGAACACATTTAGAGTACATTGTTGCTCATTAATCTTAAAACATCTTTTATGGTGGAACACAAATATTTGACTGTTAATATCCTTATTGCTCTATATATATCTAAACAAAGTAAAAGCAACATTTTCGTAAACTAAGTACAGTACTGTACAGTATTTCAATGTGACATTACATTGTGGAGAAAAATATAGGTAAGCATATAACCATAAATTTTAAACCATATCCCTTCTAAGAGCTTTAATTATAAATCTGTAGTTAGTTATTGATGAATATTATGAAAAATGAATACTTCAATTAGAAATTGTGCTCTGAAGTGAAAAAATTCTTATGCACAGAATATAAAACAAAACAGTACACCCATGTTATTCTGGTTGCCCAGGGTGAATGCTGTGGTGGTGAGAGAAAATGTGAGGCTACATGCTGCCATGTGTATGACATCAATAAAGTGTGTACAAACTGCAAAAACACAATAAAACACCACACAATGAAACCAATTTACAGTTCATACACACTAAAGTGTACTGTACAAACACCTAGGAGCACTAAAAAGAAAATTATATGCAGAAATGCAGACAAGACCCTAAAGAGTGAGCTGCTTCCCCGTTTCGAGTAGTGTTACCCCCCATCTGGTCCCCCAGATATGCAAGAGACTGTCAGTTGATTGAAAGTGTCCAAAGGATGGCCACCAGCCAGGTGCTGCACTACAGCACTTCAGTTGCCCAGAGATTAAAATGCCTGCAATTGCCTAGTTTATACTAATGTATAGGCAGGCAAGGGATGACTAAAGTGAAGTTTATAAACATCTCTGAGGGCACAACTCAGTCTGAGTCCTGACCTGGAGCTGGTGGATGCCCGCCCCACTAGAGGTTACAGCTCAAGGTTGAAGAAGCAACAAGTCCAGAAAATTGTGAGGGCAAACTTTTTTGGGGTGAAAATTGTAAACGCTTGGAATAATCTGCCAAAGCGTGTTGTGACAGCACCGAGTGTGAGCTCTTTCAAGACCAGACTTGACCAACACTGGAGCAGGTAGAGTACAGATACATTCTGGAGCCAATACAGGTACATGCCAACAGTGTGTAATAGAGACGTGACCGACCACCAAAGCGACTAACGAACTGATCAGTGGAGAAGATAAAACTAAGAAGTTAAAGAAAAACCATCAGTGGGAGGTTACTTTTATTCAGTGACCAACATTTGCAGTTAAAAGGCATGGTTTCAACAAGGTGAAGCATCACCTTGGCTGGACAAGTCATTTTCTAAGTTTCTACCTTTCATCTTGTAGTGGATATTGACAAAGGAATTCACGAGTTCATAAATAAGACTTTGCTAGTTTTCTATAATGGGAATGATTAACATTGTGATACATTATCAACATAGTGTGAATTGGAACAGAGGATTGATAATTAACAGAAATCAACATAGTATAATAATTATTGTTAAATATTTTTTTTAATTTTTTTATGAGTGTTTGATACAGTACAGAGAATTTTTTTTTAGATAAAACTACAGTTTCACTACCAATTGGTTTTTGACCAAAACTCTAGAGATTTCCTATAAAAATCAAGGTAAAAAGTGTTCAAAACACATCAAACACCATCGGAAAAACAGTTTTGAAACAAACCTAACCAACCAAACCTAACCTAACCGAGGGTCTCCACAGTAGTTCGATGTTCTGGGTGAGTACCGCCATATACGAACATACACTTTAAAATTTTAAATATCTTGCTTATACGCAATTTGTGCCAGAAATGCCACTGAAGAAAAGTGTCTTAGAATTGCCAAAAATACCGATTACAACTATAAAAATTCCCGAGATTCGTTTAGTGGTAACATGTGAAATAATACCGAATATTCAACTCAATGTTTGCCTGGAATTCTGGCAAAATAAACATGCTGAGATGCGATCTAACTTGTCCACATTAATATGTTCTAGTAGTGGACTATTTGGTTGGGGAAGGGATGTTGGAAATTATATATAGAAGTATTCACTGTACAGTACAGTATTCCATCCCAAGCTGCAGCTAACCTTTGGTGCATATTTATCTCAGGCCATAGGTCATTAAAAGCACACACTATATATATATACGATGTTACGTGACTATGATCATGTTCGCCACCCGGACGATGCAGGATGCGTGACTCAGTTGGGCATGGGAAGGGTGGAAGACGTGGCACACCTCTGTTAAGTTCATCTGGCACTATCCTGACACCAGCCCAAGGGTGCATGCCCGCCCACTCAAGCTTCATCTTTTTTATATATTATAATACCACTGTGACATTTCATTATATAAAATATAATAACATAGGGGAATGCAAATCTCATGTACAATGTGAATGATATTTCATGATCCATGTAAACTGCAATGGAAAATCACAAGTGGCAACTGGTTGGGCACCAGACAGACGTCGAGCAAACGCCCAGACGATGCAAGAGTAAACAAATCTTTTTAAACAGCATTATCAACATCAATTTTAGTTAACATGTTGATATAAAACCTAATTGGCAAGTAATCAACTTACCTCTATCTTCTGTACAATATGTTAACTGTATCAGGCAACAAAGAAGTGGATAAAATGCCAAAACCCAATTGGGAGACATGGTGCCAGTGAGGATGAGCGAAGATCACGGTGTCTAACCAACCCACACGACCACCCGAGCAACACTGATCCATAAATGTTCGTTCTCCCGTCACTGGTGAGGGCACGACACCAGACGCCTCTAAGTTGTTGTACCATTCTCTTTATTATCGTGCACTTTCTATTACACAAAAGGGCACTAACTTACACCTTTTTTTACAGCTCACGAGAATAACACCAGTGGAATGAAAGAAACACGATGAAAAAATCGCTATATTATTAAAAACATATGCATTTATATATGATGAAGACTACTACTTACTTGATTGTGCTATACTGTACTGTATATTCTTGTGTAAGCTCTTGCGTTATTGTAATAAAAAAGTTTTACAACATGTTTATATTGGCAAATTTGACCCGTATGTGAATGATATGTTTTAAGATTTTTTTTATTTATTTTTTTGAGAATTAGTATCCACTTGCCGTCCTATCGTTATTGTTATTCATCTCCTTAGTAAAATAGTCTATTTTGACAGACTACCACATTTACATACTTGTCTCTCATATGGAATAGAGTAGAAGTAATAATTGGAAAGTTACTGAAAGATCTCAACACTGAGCATTATGAAGTTATTTCATGATAAGAAAAATGTATCAAACACTGCTGTAAGTTTTGATGTCAACTTAGCTTACATTTGAGTTTGATAAAAAATGTGCAACGGCTGAATCAAAACCTCTTCACCTACTACAGTATCGTATGAAGAAATAGCATCGTACATCGGACTGGCCAAGTACTAGTGTTCATCTTCATCGTTCACAACAAGGACTACTTTGTTATAAACTCAGGGTGTGCTTTCATTCAGCTTAGTATTTACTTAAGGGAATATTGATAATTAATTTTTTCACGTTTTCCAGTTTTTTTTTTTCGAAAACGAATGAGTAGCGGACATTAGCCCAATACTCCGATGTAAGCGATATGGATTGAAATAACAATCAACCCCCCTAGCTAGTAGGTGCTGTTAAATACATTAGACAAGAGGATATGTTGTCAGAGAAGAATGTGCTGCTTCACTGATACTTGTCCGCTAACGTGAAAATTCCTTTCAATAAATCGAGTGTACTAACACATTACACAAGCAAGCAAGTTCATATGCACATGCAATACAGTATACACCCCGCAGCATTTGTAGGTTCAGTTTACTTAAAGTACGGACTTTTATGCAGAAACAACAATGTATTGGGGCACGAACACATTTTTAAAGATAGCACACGTTGACATAACTGTGAAATACAAAGTGAACATAAATGCATATCGGTGGAAAGTACAAAAACATGCACATATATGATTGACTTCAGACAGATGTGAACACTCACATATGTTAACATACGATGATATACAGTACGCATACACACAAGAATAATTAACACATACGCCAAGCATAATTAACACTTTACGCCAACACCCAGAAACACGGGCACGAACACAAACAAAAATACATATGGAAAATATATGAGTGAGAAGACAAGAAAGTAAGTGAGCTTAGGCCGTATCATTTTGACATAATATCTAAATAGATGAAGAGCATAACGATGAAGCTGTGAATATCATCTTTAACATCCAGAAGTTTCCACGTCTTCGTCGGTCAGTTTTAATGGTGCCTAGATCGAGAGCGATAGAAGAGAAATATTTATAAATAAATTAGAGCAAGTTGAAAAGAACATCCTTGTTAAGAATGAAGACATAGTTGATAGATTGGATAAATTATTCAACCGAAGCGGCTCTCAGTTTGTAACAGAGACTCGCAATGTAGGTGTGAGAGAAGTGGGATCAGAGCAGATTATACAACAGTTGAAGGCAATCATGAACTTTGCATGCTTCCTTGTTGGACACCTATACTGTAAAGTATTAGCGCTTCGAAGCAGTGAAATTATTGTGGGGTACGTTATGTTGGTTCACACTCAGGATTGGATGGAGAAAGGAAACTCACAATGTGCTCTCTGTATACATGTTGTATTGGATGTACAATGCAGCTTGGTGCTGGGAAGGCAGCGTGGTTACAATCGTTAAGTAGAAAGAACTGGTTGGTGAGGGTGCTCAGAGGACAAGCTTGTGGGTCGCCATGCTCGCCGGCGGGAGCGAGGACCGCCAGGCAGGCGGAGGAGGAGAAGGTGTAGCTTGTTGGTTGGTGTAGGTCGAAAGAGAGCCAGGTCACCACGAGGTCAGGTCTTATATAGCGGAGGCAGGCGTGGCTTAATAGTTGACCTCCGTCATGTAAGGCGGCGCTGGTTGACCTAGACCACGAGGCATACACTGGGGAATTTGCGGGGTCGGCTACTCAGCGACAAGCGTTATAGGGCAAGAATCCACTACACTGTCATCATGGGCCCTGGTGAAAAATAGCATAGTGTAAAACTAAATTACCATGACATACTAATACTGAAATGTAATTAATGTTACTGTAAATAAAGTGATTGAGGCACAATAAATAATACACACACACACACACACACACACACACCACTATATATATATATATATATATATATATATATATATTATATATATATACTATATATATTATATATATATATATATATATATATATATATATATATATATATATATATATCAACGACCTCACCAGCCAGGACTCGAACCCTCTGACTAAAAATGAAGTATACATGACAGTACCTTGTGTTTCATACCAGCTGGATTCGGTAAAATGCTACTGACATCCACATAAGCAGCACGGGCAGTTCCCAATGAGAGGTTCACGGCACCATAAGCTTTGTGTGAAATATCAAATAGTCTAGAAATGCTTATAGTGCTCTTGTGGTATGGTCGGTAGCATTCCCTGGTCCCATGCATTAGGTCCAGGGTTTGAGTCCTGGCTGGTGAGGTCGCTGATTATATGTTCAAAGTCCACGTGTTATATGGACTAAAAATGAAATATATATATATATATATATATATATATATATATATATATATATATATATATATATATATTGGATCCTCATGTTTCGAAGCCGTATTTGGTAAAACGTTACTCTGATCACATACTGTAAGTGGCACGGGTAGTCCCCATTAGAGGTTCACGGCGCCATAAGCTCGTTGAACAGGCTTTGTGTGAAATATAACAGAGTCTAGGACCACTTTTAGTGTCCTGGTGGCCCAGAGGTAACGTTCCCCGGTCACAATCATAAGATCGTAGGTTCGAATCCTGACGGGGTGAGGTGTTGATCATATGTAGAAGTCCGTGTGAATTACACGAAAGCGCTTGGGAACTTCGTGTTTTCTTCTTTCCTTGTGGTTATCAGCATATACCTAGATCACGCGCACCTACTGTGATTTACTTGCATATATATATATATATATATATATATATACATATATATATATACATATATATATATATATATATATATATATATATATATATATAAAACAAAGAAGTATGTCTGTGTGTTTGTGTGTCCGCACGAGAATCTCGGAAACTACTTTACCGATCTGTAGTGATGATGGATGGCGTTATATGTAGTGATGATGGATGATGTGATATGTAGTGATGATGGATGTTGTTATATGTAGTGATGATGGGTGGTGTTATATGTAGTAGTAATGATGGATGGTGTTATATGTAGTGATGATGGATGGTGTTATATGTAGTGATGATGGGTGGTGTTATGTGTATTGATGATGGATGGTGTTATATGTAGTGATGATGGATGGTGTTATATGTAGTGATGATGGATGGTGTTATATGTAGTGATGATGGGTGGTGTTATATGTAGTGATGATGGGTGGTGTTATGTGTATTGATGATGGATGGTGTTATATGTAGTGATGATGGATGGTGTTATATGTAGTGATGATGGACTTTGTTATATGTAGTGATGATGGATGATGTTATATGTTATATGGGTGGTCCCCTACAATCCTCCTTTGAGTAAAGCATTCAATGCTCACATCAATGTGGAGTTCTGTAATTCAGTCAAGTCCATCAAGTATGTTTGCAGATACGTCAACAAAGGCTCTGACCAAGCGATCTTTGCATTGCAAAAGGATGGAAATCATGATGAGGCGACACAGTTTCAGCAGGGCCGTTATATATGCAGCAATGAAGCCCTATGGAGAATTTTTAGTTTTCCCATACACGAACGATGTCCAACAGTAGTTCATCTGACTGTTCACCTGGAAAATAGACAAAGAGTATACTTCACAGAAGAGTCTCTCCAAAATCAAATGGCAAATCCTGCTGATACGAGTCTCACTGCATTCATTAAGCTTTCACAGGAAGATGAGTTTGCTCAAATACTCCTGTATGTTGACGTATCCAAGTTCTACATATGGCAGGCTTCAATGAAAAAGTTCCAGAGAAGAGCTCAAGGATCCGATGTTGAAGGATATCCAGGGATAAAGTTAGGCAATGCTTTGGGACGTGTCTACACGGTTCACCCCAACAACTTTGAATGCTATTGTTTGAGACTACTTTTGCACCACATCCGTGGCCCAACATCATATGCAGCACTCAAGACAGTGATTGGACAAGTCTGCAGAACCTATCAGGAAGCGTGCAATCTTCTTGGCCTACTGGAAGATGATGGTCACTGGAATGACACATTAGGAGAGGCAGCAGCTACTCAATCGCCAATGAGAATGAGGAACCTGTTTGCCATCATGATTGCTACATGTGGACTTTCCAACCCAAGCCAGCTCTGGAAAAACCACCAAGAAATTCTTTCAGAGGATCTGCTTCATCAAGCAAGAAGAGAACATCCTAGTCAAGAGATTGAGTTCATGGATGACATGTTCAACAGGGCTCTGATCATGCTGGAAGACAAAGTGATGGAGCTATGCGGAAAAAAACCTGACTGTATTTGGATTGCCTTCCCCAAACCGAAAATAACCAGTAGCTGCAAACAGGGAGTTGCTCAGAGAGACAGACTACTCAGTTGAAGTTCTGGTGAATTTTGTTGAAGAAAATGAGCCTCACCTGGTGAGGCTCATGAATAGATCTTGCAAGTGATACAAGCAGAGCAGGGAGGTATGATCTTTTTTGATGCACCTGGAGGGACAGGAAAAGCATTCCTGATCAACCTTCTGTTGGCCAAAGTACGTCATCAGGGGAAAATTGGTCTTGCTGTGGCATCCTCAGGCATTGCTGCAACACTACTAGAAGGAGGACGTACTGTACACTCAATTTTTAAACTGCCTCTCAACCTCGCTCACAATGAGAATCCGGTGTGCAGCATCAAAAACGGATCGGCAAAGGCAAAACTCTTAGAAAAATGCAGCCTCATAGTCTTGGATGAATGCACTATGTCTCACAAGTTAGGGTTTGAAGCATTGGACAGGACCTTGCAAGACATACGAGAAAATGACCAGCTCCTGGGTGGCATTACAGTGGTCATTGCTGGAGACTTTCGCCAGACCATACCTGTCATTCCTCGAAGCACTCCAGCTGATGAACTGAATGCGTGCCTCAAGGCGTCATACCTGTGGAGAAGTGTTCAGACACTCACCCTATCCACAACATGAGAGTACAACTACAAGGAGATCAGGATGCTGGACGGTTTGCAAACCTTCTACTACAGATTGGGAATGGAACTTTCCCTGTTGATTCAGAAGGACAAATAATCATTCCTCAAGGATGTGGAAATGTTGTAAAGTCCTCAACTGAGCTCACTAACATTATCCACCACTACAAGGATCACAAGAGGCTGCGTGAACGCGCAATTCTGGCACTAAAGAATGAAACAGTGGCTGAAATAACACGACTCTACTCAGACAGCTTCCAGGCAGTGAGACCTCATTCAAATCTGTTGATACAGTAATCGACCAGGACCAAGCAGTCCAGTACCCTGCAGAATTCCTTAATTCTTTGGAGCCCGCTGGAATGCCTCCTCACCACCTCACTCTCAAGATTGGAACTCCTATAATGCTCTTAAGAAATCTTGAACCACCAATCCTCTGCAATGGCACAAGACTGGTGGTGAAGAACATGATGCCACATGTACTGGAAGCTACAATACTGACTGGAAAAGCTAAAGGAGAGGACGTGTTTATACCAAGGATACCTCTCATCAACACTGACCTGCCATTTGAGATCAAGCGACTTCAATTCCCGGTTAAAGTGAGCTTTGTCATGACCATCTACAAAAGCCAGGGACAATCCCTAAAGGTGGTTGGCCTAAACCTGGTGATTTCTTGCTTCTCTCATGGACAGTTCTATGTTGGATGCTCCAGAGTGGGAACTGGCAAAAATCTGTACATACTTGCTGCTAATGGCAAAACCAAAAATGTGGTCTACCTTAATGCACTATAGAGAGACAATGTGGAGACTCCCGGAGGGTGGCGTCCTACCGTGGCCTAGCGAAAGAGCCGCCCGGATGGCGGCGATTCCGCTAGTGAATATATATATATATATATATATATATATATATATATATATATATATATATATATATATATATATATATATATATAGAGAGAGAGAGAGATAGAGAGAGAGATAGAGAGAGAGAGAGAGAGAGAGAGAGAGAGAGAGTAAGTAATATACAGCTATCAAAAAGGGAGGTACTACCTCCTGGAAAGATATTGGAAGCATAATATGTTGTCTAATGGTAGACCCTGCTCCCAAATGGCATCACAAAAATTTTGACCAAATCCCGGGTTGCTGATCTAACTTTCTGCCTCATTTACACACAATTGCAGGGTTTCAATTGTTTCTCTAACTGTTGATAACACAACATACATACTGTCGTTTCTCACTCTTGATTTATTTTTTTTTAAATTTTGTATTTATTTATTTATTATTCTTGTATTAATTATTATTATTATTACTATTATTTTATTTTGTTATTAATTATTATTATTATTATTATTATTATTTATTTATTTTTATATATTTATTGGGCACTCCCCTACTACGTCCTTGTGTAAGGTGAAGCGCAGAAGCGCTTACAGAGCCCAACAGGGAAGCATGCTAAGTTCATACTTGCCTTTAAGTCTCATGAGTTAAGAGCGTAGAAGCATGAAGAGTCAAGGGCGTAGAAGCCTGAAGAGTCAGTGGTTTATGTCATCAAGTTATTGGAAGCTCCAACAACTCCTTGAATACAAATTCGCAACTTTCGACTTACAACAGGTACCTACTTTACTGAGAGGTGAACAGGGACTAATGGGGGCTAGGAAGTAAGTCCAAACAATTTCCACAGGCCCGGGAATCGAACCCGTGACATCTCGCTTGCGAGGCAAGAACGGTACCGCTTCTACCACCGGTCCCCCATTTATTATTATTATATTTTCGCCCTCCAGGCCTTGATGTGGGTCAATGACCTGTGCCCGGGCGGGGTAATCCCTGCAAAAAAAAAAAAAAAAAAAATAATAATAATAAATAAAATAAAAAATACCATTTAGTCGATGGACCATTTTTTGCTTTCATTTCGGCAAAAGATTTTATTATTTTTCTTGAGTTTTTATTTTTTGTAATTCTATTATAGTAGATATTACTGATAGTTCACTTAATTGTTCTTGCACCGTTGTGCTTCACAAAGTTTTTTTTTTTATAAACTTAAAGTTTGAAATTGATGATTCAGCACTTGCGACTGTGACAGGAATCGTTAAAGATAACTATCGCAGCCAAGACTTCTTGGAAATTTGAACACATAGCACTGTTTTCACATAGTAACGAGGCTTAATAACTTAGAAAATGTTGAAATATTTTCAAGATCGGAGCTGAACTACAGTACTGTCAAAAGGAAAGCAACTGAACAGGAAATTTTTTAGACATCTTCTTTATGCTTGTTAATTAAGGTTATGGTTCCATCGTATATACTGTACAGTTCCTTATGATCGGTTGCACCAAGTAGATTCTTGGGGACAATAATAATAAATTTCAGCAACATGCCTCGGTGGCTACACCTTTAAATCTATGCTTTGGTTCGGTGACCATAATGTCTAAACAACAGTAAAACACATTGGTCTTTAAAGGATTTTTATCCAAGTCTTTCGTCGTCACACAATTCATCAGTTTGTGTTTTTTGCCTTTTTAATGCGTTTGTGCTGAAATTTCTTCATTTGTTTCTTATATTTGAAAATGGTTGTTTCTAATTTGCACAAAAGAGTCAACTGATTTTTTTTTAATCACTCCTGTGACCCTATACCATATCTTCACTATGCAATGTCTTAAAAATTATCATATTTTTTTTTCTAATATTTTTAAGAACAAGTAAGTAAATACTCTATTTGTTTTTCTATTTGCTTCAGTACACCAGAAGCAGCATCTCGCTCACCATGACTTACTATGATGGGCGATGGGCCCCCAGTTCCATTGGGACCCGGTGCGTTGTACGGGCTGCACCTCCCAGTAGTTTCTCCCCCTTGCATAAGGATGAAAGCGGGTGCTCAATAAAGTAGCTGGGGTAAATCTGAATCTGAGCGTAAACGGCAAGTTAGCTGATAAGCGGTGAAATGATAAACTAAGTCCTGGTTTAGTGGAGGAAGAACTCCAACATTGTCTAGAACGCAAGAACAATATTACTGTGTATGGAGTCCCTGGCGTCAGTCGGATGAGGATGAAAATGGGAAACACGCATGATGAAATGAGTTGTGGGGTTCCAGATTGTTTGGTTCACACTCAGGATGGGTTGGAGAAAGGAAACTCACAATGTGCTCTCTATATACATGTTGTATTGGATGTACAATGCAGCTTGGTGCTGGGAAGGCAGCATGGTTACAAGCGTGATGTAGAGAGAGCTGGTTGGTGAGGATGCTCAGAGGAGGACCAGCTTGTGGGTCGCCATGCTCGCCGATGGGAGAGAGGACCGCCAGGCAGGCGGAGGAGGTGTTGCTGGCTGGTTGGTGTAGGTAGAAAGAGAGATCACCACGAGGTCAGGTCTTAAATAGCGGGGGTAGGCGTGGCTTAGCAGTTGACCCCCGCTCCGTGATGTATGGCGGCGCTGGTTGACCTAGACCACGAGGCATACACTGGGGAATTGGTGGGGTCGGCTAGGCAGCGACAAACAGCGTTTGTAGGGGAGAATTCCACTACAGAGTTTTCATAATATTTGCAGTAATGATCAATATATAACAATTACACTAAGTTAAGTGGCTAGGCTAGGGAGGAAGTAGGAAAATAAGCTATATCAATCAGAACTACAGTAAAGGATGAGAAAACAACGTGGGATATCAACCAAAACGCAAAACAAAAAACAAAAAAAAATATTGTGTATATGAGAAAATAAGGCAGCTGCTGATGATACAATGGGTTCCGAAGCGTTAACAGTTTTGGAGTAATTTCCACATACAAAATATGGTTCAAGAGTTATGTACAGTACGCTACAATGACACACTATTCGACGTGAGAGTAGAGTTTAAAACTATTGAATATCCAGCATTTTGATATAGTAGGTGTTATGGAATTGTTAAATAAATATTGCAAGATAGATCTGAATGAATAGGAGTTTAATACCTATGGCTATGATTCATAACCAAACCTGTCTGAGGCAATGTTTGTACAACTACATTGCTGTCACTCGGAATCGAGTATGACGATCATCCAGCTATGATATAATGTTATGAGTTATTAAGGATGTCACCTAGGTTGGTGAGTTCTGAGGTGGCTAAACAGGCCGATACGGGACCGGCAGGATCGATCACAGATGTTGCACATGTGGGGGGAGGGCATCATTTAGTGCGGGAGGGGCCTAATTAAGGTGTATAAGCATGTAAAAGGGCACTGCTCAGTCGAGTGTCCTTATCTGGAGCTGGCGGACGCTCGCCGTACAAGGGGTTGCAGCTCAAGGCTGAAGAAGCCTCAGGTTCAAAAAACTGTGAGGGCAAACTTTTTCGGGGTGAGAGTTGTGAACTCTTGGAACAATCTGCCAGAGAGTGTTGTGACCAGACTTGACCAACACTGGAGCAGGTTCAGGTACATTCAGGAGCCCGTGCATGCCCAGTACTTGCTAACAGTGCGTTATACTGCCAGATTCCAGGGTCACTAATTCTAAGGGGGATAACTTAACTATAGTCTTAATTTTAAAGGTTGCTGCCACCAGACCCCCCCTGGGTAGTATGTAGCTCGTTAGGTAGCGTGCAGAGTGGACTAGGCATTGGGTTAGGTTTTCCATTGACCAGTTCGATAAGGGGAAAGAAGGGTGAAACCATGACATGTCTTAATTAATTTATTCCTTATAAAGCATACTGGTAAAAAACATACAAATGAATTGGTCTTCCTCAGAAGAACAACGAAAATGTTGGTTACCCAGATGGGCACCAGACGTCTTACATTAATGGTATGTCATCCACATATTTATTGCATTAGGGTGTGTCATACGGAGGCGATTTTTTTTTTTTGAGTTTGAAAAATCGGCCCATGGTATTAATGATGTAGTTCTATGTGCAGAATCATGTGATATCTTCAGATTTGAAAAGTTTTCATTTTTTGCTAAGTAAATTTTAACTTGAAATCTTATGAAAATTCAGTATTCCCACCCTTTTACCAACACCACTAAATAGCTTATTTAAAGTAAAGTAAATGTATCAGGTTAATTTATTAGGATGAAAATGATCCAGAATAGTGAAACGAATGATCTTGACACATTTATTAAATTTAATATTCCTTTAGAAAACAAAATCATCGAATACAAAAACCGGTTGTACTACTACGACCCGGTGTTGCTGCACACCATAGAGAACATGTCTTTCTTGCTTCTGTTTCTACTCATCACCTCCCTGCTGACCACCTGAGCTTGGATGTAGCCTTCCCTCCTCTCCTGGCTGTACACGTGACTGCTGGCCTCGCTCACTTGCTGTACACAACGCTCTATACTCTGGGTGTGCGAGGGCCAGGCAGGGACATGCATGGGGTTGTCCAGGAAAGCTCTGACTTGAACATTGGTGAGGCTGTAGGTAAGAGGGGGGCTCACTGCCAGCCTGGATGTTATCCAGATCTATGAGATCAGTGAGGGTCTTGCACCTAGAATGACTTCAGGAGTCTTCCTGACCCTGAAGGAATCGTCACCAACTGATTCGTCATGCCCAGATCCTCTCATAAGTCTCATATCCAAGATCTTTTTGACTGCCACTCTTCTCTTCTCCTCATCCTTACTGCAGAGCATTGTCTGCAGAACTGCCTCGGGATGAGCATACCAGGAAGATCTCCTCACAGTCTGCTCCACAATCTGAACAACCTTCCTTTGCTGACTCCTCAGGAGCTCAAGCTGGAAGAGAACATGCCTCGGACCTTCGGAGAACGATGACTTGACCTTGGTGTTGAACCAATTTGGCAAGTAGACACTCACGATGAATTGGACAATAAGTCTCAGGTTGTGAAGCTGGTTCCCTTTCAGTTTATGATGAGCGACCCAAATTCTGCAGAACCTGAGAGCCGTTGTGAGCCACCTAGAATGTGAGACTGGACCTATCTGCAGGTAAGCAAGTCTATCAGGCATGACCCCAGTTTTGATGGCACTGCAAATCATGTAACCATAGTACTGGTCAGTACTCAGGTCGTCAATGACAGTATGTGCAAGCTCAACGAGTGGAGGGCCAACTGTGATTTTTTCAAAGCTCGGATTTATTTCTAACTCAGTGGCAGAGTCCAGCATCTTGCCAAGAGGACCAGACCATCTGTTGTTTGAAAGAGTCTTGCCATCCAGCTCCTGGATCAGATGTCTGAGTGGCAACTCGTTGGTGTGGAGGTCACAAACAATCCAGACCAGCTTCCTCCCAATCTTCCGCTCTATCCACTGTATGACCCCCCCTTGCCACCCTGTGTTCGTGTTGGTGCTGTCCCCTCCAATGGCCTGCAGGGTCTGGTCTACGTTCCTCTCTCTGAGCCAGTTCACAATGTTATCTGCCACTATCTCAGCTGGTTTCCTGATGTCATCTTTCTCTGGAGTGAAATGCCACAAATACTTCCCTCCTGGTTCACTGCAGCAGGAGTAGTGTTCCTCCTTCACCATGGCAGGGAACAACTTGTCAGAATCTCCAACTTTCATGAACACTTTAGTGTCATCCCTTCTCCCATCAAAGAACAAAAAATTGATTCCATTTTCTCTTATCCCCTTATCAAACTCCTCTTCTAGGTTACTGACAAGTTTCTCCTGAGCTCTCCTTACTTTGTTATGATCTATCACCAGGTGAACATCATCAGGTGTTGTCAAACCACCGTCAATCCAGGCAGCTGTTGCTATCTCTGCAGTTTCTCTGAGACCAGTGTGGTGTCGCATGCTGGCCAGAGCTATGCTCGGGATATCTTTCCTATTTCGAATCTTATGCCTGGAAGGTTTGGGATCATTATTTTCTGGGTTAGGGACAAAGTCACCCTTCTCCTGGTCAGCACTCGGATCAGCCATGGAGAAGTCATTAAACTCTGAATCAGCTTGACTCCAATCATCGGCCTTTTTTACCTCACCCTGGGCCTTCTCAAGTCTCTTTTCCTCGGCAACTCTTCTCCTCTTCTGTCTCTCTGTGGCAGCCTCCTGTCTCTTGGACTCCGGAATATCTTGGCTAGAAATCATGAGAGCCCCTATACTGCCAGTCTTCTCTCTCTGTGCTTTGACAAATGCCAGTTCGATCACAGGAATCTTCAGTTCACGCTTGCAAATACAGGAGATGTGGGCCTCGGATTTACAGTCACGATCGCATCCAAACTCAGGACAGAGAACAATTGGGCACTCGCAAGTAATTATGTCACATAACTGGTCCAGTTGCTTGGCAAAGCTGTCCTTAACTGCAAGTTTTCCTCTCCCAAAGAGAGATATCTCTTGCCTTTTCCCAACTGGCTAGCAGTCTCTCACTAATCTTCTTCTGACTTGTTATGACTGGAGGCTTGAACTGAGCGTTAGCCAGAGTGTACTGTGCCAAGACAGCTTTGGTCATATCACTGGCAATGTCTTTGTTTGTGTAAGTTTTTTGGTTCTTTTCACTGATTTGCCTGATTAAAACACCGTATCTCAAAGTATCTCTCAATGTAGGCAACTCCGACTTCAGGAGCTCTCTCCCAGACCCAAGATAGTGACTGAGATGGCTAGATTTTTGGTTCCTCGTCCTGACACAAGCAGCCATCGCAAATATTTTCAACTTATAAATGCATCAGAATCTGAAACAGAAAAAAATATTGTTAGTTGGGTTGTTAAAGAATGAAGTCAGAAAGCAATGTTCACTATTTAATTGTAATGCACTAATGCAGCTGTACGTTAGATTTTCGATAAATTTCATGCTAAAATTTACCTAGCAAAAGGTTGCAAAATATTGAAACTGAAATTATTTTCTGTTTATATACACTAAAATCTACCAAAAAAGTGATGGGCCATTAGCTTTAGCTGATCTTCCCTCCTATGACACACCCTATTATTGCAAAACAATCTGTGACCACCTTACCTCGGTCATTCCTTCTTACACTAGCCCTTAACACATCAGACTGCTCCACCTGTATGGAATATAGCACCGTCGGTTATCATACATAGTAGCACCATCTCTACACACATGTTCCACTCCACCCCTGCAGGTATGGGACTCCTTGTAACTTTTAGGTATACACAACAGGCACCTCGTTCGCACACCGCCCTCGGTGGGTAAAAACGAGGGCTTCACCCAGAGACATACCAGTACTATTTCTACGCCTGGTATTATAGGTCGCTCCAAGTGACGACCGCAGAGTTTCTCACGGTCTCCTTATTTGTTACTACTCATTTGGAGTGGTGTGCTGGAAATCCACAGGTTCACAGTGGATTGGCATAGCTCGGAGTAGTCACCACCTGTTGGGACGCTCATAAGGATAATGGCTGCCGCGCAGCAAGGCACTCCGACCGCATGGAACCTGAGGTGACGGTAGAATGAAAGGGACTGAGTGCAGTGCCCCGCCGCTCGTCACGGCGTAGGCCTACAGTTTCCAATCTTTAATTTTAACTTTTATTTCTTACGGTTCTCACCTGAACACTTTTCGGCATATTGTCACTCAGGCCATATAAACACATATCTTAATCCTAAATTACACACTTAGGTAAGGGTCTGGTTTGCTAGTTCGTGGGTAAATTCATTGGGTTAAAATATCAACGCGGCACACCAGAGGCGGCCTAGGCGCCAACCCAAAGAAAGCCTAGCATCGAATTTTCATGGCGTGGGTATACAAGATATTCTTTTTGAAGCATAGTTTCTGGATCACTTCCAACACTTCACATAGTTCTGATACCTTTATCCTTTTTCCAGATCATTGTTCTCATGTATTTTCATATGATACCTGTGGAAGTTATGTTCACTACACGTTCACAGACGTGAATAATATGACCTTCAAACCATGATCCACACTTAGTCCTACAGTACACTAGGCCGGCTCAACTGGACTTTCCCAATCATCTTATGGGTACCCTGAATTCTCCTTAATGCTATGAATACATACAATTAACATTATATAACTGTACCTGGGTACAGTACAACACATGGTCTAGTAATATTGAGTAGGTGAGTTATCCTTTAACAATGTTTCCCGTTTTCTGAGATTCTACAAGCGCGGTGGATTTGAATGTTACATAGCGTAATATGATTTAAATGGGGTTTTTAGGAATGACTTTGATGTGCGCAGTACAGGGCAGAGTGAACTAGGCATTGGGTTGGGTTTTTCATTGACCAAATCGATAAGGGAAAGAAGGGTGAAACAATAACATGTCCTAACTAATTTATTCCTTCTAAAACATATTGCATTCTTTCAAAATACAAGAAGCGTTGGCCTTCCTCAGAAGAACAACTATGATTCTAGTTACCCTGCTCACCAACAGACGTCTTACATTAATTTTGTGTCATCCACATACTTATTGCTCATAACCATCAGTGACCTCCTTACCTCGGTCATCCCTTCTTACCATAATACCCAACACATCAGACTGCCCCACCTGTTTGGAATATAGCACCTTAGGTTATCATACATTATAGCACCATCTCACCACCTTGTAACATCATCTCACCACACCCCGGTTATACCCATACCTGCAAGTATGGGACTCCTTGTGATTTCTAGGCACACATATCAGGCACCTCGTTCGCACACCGCCCTCTGTGGGTAGAGACGAGGGCTTCACCAAGAGACATACCAGTACTGTTTCTACGCCTGGTATTATAGGTCACTCCAAGTGACGACTGCGGAGTTTCTCAAGTATTCCATTATGTATTCCTACTCATTTGTGGTGGTATGCCGGGAATCCACAGGTTCACAGTGGAGTAGCATAGCAGGGAGTAGTCATCTCACATGGTGGGATGCTCACGGGGGTAATGGCCGCGGGGGACCTGTGTTGGTGAAGGAGCAGGCACGTCTGAGAAATAATGCCTGATGGGCCGTTATCACACACCCTAACACAGTACTATTTCACTTTATGCATCAGGCAAAGATTTAAGCTGTAATAACTGCTATATAAGTCTTGTTTTAGGGCTGAATACAGCCCGATGAAGTTCACTGACCTGTGTTGGTTAAGGAGCAGGCACGTCTGAAGGCTGATGCCCCACGCTCCTCTCACGGACTAGGCCTACAGTTTCCAATCATTAATTTTCACTTTGAATTCTTATGGTTCTCACATGAACACTTTCCTGTATATTGTAACCTTATGCCTTATAAATACATATTTTAATCCTAACTTACATACTAGAATACGGCTCGGGTTTGACAGTTCCTGGGGAAATTAATTGGGCTATATCATCAACTCAAACCTGTAGTCTGGGTACAAAGGACGCTACCCTGAAACAAAAGCCGAATGTTCATAGTGTGGGTATATCCACTTTACTAAAACTGTAATTAGGGATCCTCCTCTCACACAATGCACTACTTGAACACAGACATAAGATTCTCTGATCACTGTACATGTCGTGGGTAGACGTAATGGGCCCCCGTCTCATCAACAGAACATATTATATAAATGGGTCAATACATCTGATATTATATTCAGATTCACCACCCTGTAACTTTCCACTGTGTATGAGTAAGACATGAGTTGTACACTGAGAGGGCAACTCCCCCAGGAGGATAGAGACCCATCGTCAGCATATCTGTAAGCCCTGCACAGCGAGGCCCTTACTCGAGTAGTCGCTCACAGCAAGTTATATCGTAAGGACGTGACCTAACATTTATATTACATAAACGCCGTCCCTTTCTCATTCACTCATATACAGTGGAACTTACGGTCGATCTACACTTAGGAATTATAGATACAATCCTTTTATAATAAAACAAGGAACTACAGTTTGGGTTTCGTTACTTAAACCCAAATAATAAATATATGTGAACAGCCTGGTTAATTGTACAATCCAGACGATTCATATAGGTGGCAAGCGGTGTGTACGGATTCTTAAACTGGTAGTCATATCAGACCGTCCATGTTTTGTGAAAAACAGTAAACACACAACAGTGACGTATTACATAATCCAAGTGTTTAAAACTATATCCCGTATTGAGACAATATTTAGTGAGTGCTCCTTATCTCTGTCACATACAAAACGTGCAGAATTCGTAATATATATATATATATATTACAGCCTGTTGGCGAATATCCAGTTTGTGCCAGTTGAAGTAGACCCCACTCAGCATTTTCCTGATACAGTGTTGTAGTGTTGAAGAAAGGTTTCATAACTTGGACTAACATTTGATATTTCACAAGTAGCTGAACAGTTTTGTTGTGTCGCCAGCGTTGATTACGAAGTTCCGGTGTCATCATACAGATCTCCATATATACATAGACTGTGAAGACTTGGCACACTGCAGTCTCGCTAGCGACCTAGCAATGAACAGAGCGATATCCAATCATCAGCAGTTTCTGATCGACTGTGGAGGACCTCCCCTAGTTTGAAGTGGACTAGTCTCTCGCCAAGGTAGAAGCGTCTCTTCATTGCCAAGGAAACCAAGAGCAGCGTGTGCGCATCACCAGGAAGAGGCCCCACCCACTCTCCACACAAGACTTGACTCGGAACTCGGCTTGAAGGATCACATTTTCTATACAGACGTAACACCCTGTATAAATAGATATTTAAATTACATAATTATACATACATGAACACGTTCGAGAGATATCTTCACACCGATAGGTTCGTCGGATAGGATTATTTCAATGATAAAGTGTCGAATGTAAAATTAATGTATTGAAATTCTATAATTTACTGTGGTTTATAAGTGTCTGTTTCCTTATTGATACTTTAATTATTAACTACATTTCATATTCATTTATCTTGTAAATGAGAGGCAAGTAATCTGTTTTTACTGTTAATTATATTCATTGGCCCACACGAGACTAATTGATAATTTTCTAAGTTTCCAATGTCTAGTGATGATGACATTGCACACCTACCGCAACTGTTTGCTTATAACCAACTCGTCGATGATCAAGCACAGACTGACATTGACTTTGAGTCGGGAACACAGTTAGACGATTCGGTAGGAAGTAGTGAGAAAGTAATTGAGGAATCATTTGACGACTTAAACCGTCATACTTTACGATCTGGTAATCAATTTAGTACTTCACCTCCGCATACAAAAACAGTTATCTCTGTTACAGGTGATAGTGAGTCTGTTGCTAAATCAGTAACAACCTTATTTACCCAGCCTTCTGTTAGGAGTAAGAATACTAACTTGCTTAATACTAACACTACAATGACTTCTAACCCTCACGCCAGTACTACTACCACACCTAAACCTGATAATATTATTAATATCATGCAGTGTGGCGACTATGTTCGAAATTTTACGGGTCAAGATGATTATAGGGTTGCACATTTCATTCGTGCATGTGAAGATAACATGCGCACTGGTCAAATAACGACTGACGAAGACAAAAAGGCATATGTACGTTCCCACACTACCCAGGGTTCTTATGCCGGTAGTCGTTTAAATGCGTTTGGTTTGCAGAGCTCTGATTATGAGAAATTTAAGCAAATGTTAATTGGCATCTTTGGGGGTAGGTCACAGCTGGGCCAGCTTCAATGGATCATCAGATGGATGGATTGCTGTACGCCAGGGATACGCAATGAAACGCCTGTCGACGCTGTCGACATCGCAGGCGAGGTTCGCCAGGACATGCAAGCGACATTCGGACTTCAGATTGGTACGATGATCAGGGTAATATGTCAGCGGACAATGTGGAAACGTTGATAGAGCTAATAAGTTTTCTGCTTTCCGTCCGTCGTCCTCTATATAGCCGGGCACAAGAAGTACAGTATGAACCACCCCTGGATATGGTGGAGTACTCAAATAAGCTCTGTCCCCAGGCTACGGGCCCCTTAATGGCAAATTCCTTAATGGCACAGCCCTCAGTGACGACACTGCAACCTTTGACGTCTATAGTGCAACCCCAGATGCCTCAGATGGCGCACATGACTCCCTCCCAGACTCCTTATGCGACACACTTAGCTCTGATTGCACCTCCCCGCCTGACTTATAAACAAAAAACATCTTTACGATGCGCACACTGTAATAAACGTGACCACGTAATGGAAGATTGTTTTCAGCTCCGAGGTAATAGTGCAAAATTTAAGGACACGCCCGGTGCAAAGCCATTCTCAAGGTCATACAGTGAGGCAGCCAAGGCAGCACCTCCTCCTAACCTGAAAGCGCGCAAATGGTGCGCACTTCACAAATCGACATCTCATAGTTCTCATGAGTGCATTGTGCTAATAAAGGCTAGGGGTGTGGACCTTAGTGAAACAGAGGTGTCATATAGTTTCAAGCAGAAACGTCCCCAGAACAAATCGTCGGGGTAAGACAAACGCATACCACACCAAGGAGAGGGATAGATAGGGTAATTCCCGCCCCTCCTCACAGTACTTCCATAGCGGCGTCGCTAGTAGCGACGCTAAGCAAAGTTGAAGTGTTGTCAGTGCCGGTGAGAGTGGATAATACCAGATTGGCTCTTAATATAGACACAGGTGCTTGCGCTAATGTATTGGCCTTGACATCATATCACGAGTTACAAAGTAAATTCCCTCACCGCAACTTCAATTGGAGGCCTAGTAACGCTGAGCTGGAAGGAGTTTCAAGTACTCAGCTGAGCATCAAAGGAATGGTGACGTTACCACTCAGATTCTCAAGATGTGGTACGCCCTTCTACGCGGACTTCTATATAGTCCAGCAGTTTAATTTGCCAGCCGACGGGCTACTTGGTCTACCAACTCTTCGAAAGAACTTGATAGATGTTCTTCTACGTAATAATAGTGTTACGTTTAAAGGTGTTTCCTACACAGCAATGAGTCATTCTGAACCTATGCTCACAGCTAGGACGAAAGTGTTGTCTACCAATCCTATTAAGAGGAAGGCGGATCGTGCGTCAGAGATACCTCTTGACCTCAACCACACACTTTCCCAGCGTGATTACAGCAGCAAGAGTTGGACGATCGTACCAGCAGTGTTGAAGAGTACTCTCCATTACCAAAATGAGGAAATCACCAAAGCAACTGTCGAACTACCCAACGTGTACACAGGCACAGATGTGTGTCTCCGGGAAACATGCAAGGTAAAAGGGCTGTCATGTGAATCTACCCTGAGCACTATACGCCCTGGTGGTTTGACCGACGTACTGATTCTAAATCGAACAGGCGTTCAGCGAATCTTAAGGAAAGGATGTTATTTGTGTGATTTTCTAGTATATCACAACAATGTCGAAGTACAGCCTACTAAATTCCCAATTCGAGGTATTGTTGCTAAATGCCAACAGACTCGACAGGCAAGGATAGATCAAATAGCACCACATGTTAAGGTGATCGATCATCCCCAGGGCAAGACACGCCTTTTAGAACTGCTTGCCGACTATAGAAATATAGTAGCCTTGCCAGGGGAAATGCTAGGTCAGACAGATTTAACATCCCATCATATAGCCTTAAAGGAGGGAACCAACCCTATTTACATACCAGCTTATAGACTACCTCATAGCCAGCGCGCTGTAGTACAAGATATGGTACAGGGTATGTTAGATGAGAATGTTATTAGACACTCAAAATCCCCCTTTAATAGCCCATTATTCCTCGTCCCGAAAAAGGATGGTGGATGGCGCCCTGTTACAGATTTCAGGCACGTCAATGATCAAACGATCCCTGATAGGTACCATATGCCTATCTTGAGCGACATATTGCAATCCTTAGGCAAGGATAATGCGGTATTTAGCAACTTAGATTTGCTTAGTGGGTATTGGCAAATACCACTCGATGAGAAATCACGAGAAATCACGGCATTTAGCACGCCTCTAGCCCACTTTGAGTTTCTACGAATGCCATTTGGTCTCAGAAATGCCCCACTAACATTTCAAAGAATGATCTACACCCTGTTTGCCGGACTGATTGGTACCACAGTCTGCGCTTATTTGGATGATCTGATAGTAGTCAGTAAGGACGTCGATTAAACTGCGTGAAGTGTTGGACAAACTTTCCACGGTAGGCTTCAAAATAAAACTCTCGAAGTGTGAGTTTTTAAAATCCAGAATCCATTTCCTTGGTCATGTAGTTGACGGTGAAGGCATCATACAGTTAATGATAAAGTCAAAGCTGTACCTCAGTTCCCGCGTCCTACCTCAAATGATCATGTGCGTAGCTTTCTTGGCTTATCTGGATATTATCATTCCTTTATCAAGAACTATGCAACATTAGCATCGCCCCTAACAAGGTTGCTCAAAAAAGATGCAATGTTTATTTGGGACGCTGAACACGAAGATAGTTTTACGGCCCCTGTCTCATCAACAGAACATATTATATAAATGGGTCAATACATCTGATAATATATTCAGATTCACCACTCTGTAACTTTCCACTGTCTATGAGTAAGACATGAGTTGTACACGTGAGAGGGCAACTCTCCCAGGAGGGTAGAGGCCCATTGTCAGCATATCTGTAAGCCCGCACAGTGAGGCCCTTAGTCGAGTAGTTGCTCACAGCAAGTTATATCGTAAGGACGTGACCTAACGTTTATATTACATAAACGCCGTCCCTTTCTCATTCACTCATATACAGTGGAACTTACGGTCGATCTACACTCAGGAATTATAGATACAATCCTTTTATAATAAAACAAGGAACTACAGTTTGGGTTTCGTTACTTAAACCCAACTAATAAATATATGTGAATGGCCTGGTTAATTGTACAATCCAGATGATTCATATACGTCACACGAGAATACGAGGTGTATTAAGTTCACACCGATGCACACAAGATATTTCTTTTCAAGTATAGTTTCTGGGTCACTTCTAACACCTCACATAGTTCTGATACATTTATCCTTTTTCCAGAACATTGTTCTCATGTATTTTCATATGATATCTGCGGAAGTTATGTTCGCTAAGCGTTCTCAGACGTAAATAGTCTGACCTTCAAACCAAGATCTACACTTAGTCCTAAAGTACACTAGTCCAGATCAACTGGGCTTTCCCAATCATCTTATAGATACCTTGAGTTCTCCTTAATGCTATGAGTACATACAATTAATATTATATACCCGTAGTTGAGTACAATTCATCAAATAATTCCGTAACATTCATTAGGTGAGTTATTCTTTATCAATGTTTCCAGTTTTCTGAGATTCTACAAGCGCGGTGGATTTGAATGTTATGTAGCATAATATGAATTAAAGGGGGTTTTTAGGAATGACTATGATGTGCGCAGTACAGCGTAACAGAGACGTGACCAATCGCCCAAGCGGCTAACAAGCCGATCAGTGGTGAAGAGGATAAAAGACAAAAAAGGGGTGGCGGCAGCGTCTTTTCGACGTTGGCGCTTGTCTGCCTCGTTATGCAGTCGGGCTAACTCGACAGTATTGACACCTTCTTGTATGATGCTTCTTCAAGCGTTATGGTGTAGAGTAATCGTCTCCCATGTGAGGGGGTCGATTGGCACTATTTCAGATTTGTCTTAAGACTATCCTTAAACCTCATCAGTTGCCCGCCAGCATTACGTTTACTATTCGTTAGGTGACAGTAAAGTTGCTACTTTGGCAGTCTATTGTCGTCCATGCAGGTAACATGGCCAGTCCAGCGTAGTTGTTCGTGGATAATGGTAGCCTTGATACTTCTACAGTTGGTGTCAGCAAGAATACTGGCATTTGTTCTCTTGTCTTTCCAGCGAACCCGGAGGATGGAACGTAAACTACGTTGGTAAAAGTTTTCAAGTGCCTTATTGTGCCTCCTGTATGTGACCTATGTCTCGCTGCCATATAGCAGGGTGGGGAGGACCACTGCTCGATATAGGTGTAACTTTGTAGATAATTTCAGCTCCCTACAGCTGAAGACACGGTTTCGGAGTCTGCCAAAGGCCTGAGATGCACATCTGATCCGATTCTGAATCTCTTCTACGATGTCCGCGGTGGTGGACAGGTGGGAGCCGAGATACCGAGAATGGGTAACATTAGTGAGGGTAGTACCGTGAAGCTGGATGGATGGTTGGGGTGTGGCTGAACCACTGGCAGGCTGAAAGAGAATCTGAGTCTTACTTACATCACCATCACGGCTGAATGTGCATACGCATCTGCGTAGGTGTCCAGGATATCCTGTAGGTCGCATTCAGTGTGAGCCACACGGGTGAGGTCGTCTGCATGCTGAAGTTCAGTAATGGAAGCTGCCGACACCTTTGTTCTTGCCTATAGTCGTCTTATGTTGAAAAGACCGTTAATTCGGTACTGGATGTCCACCCCGCTGGCTAAATTTGCGCTGGCACGAGTAAGGAAGGCAGCCAAGAAAATGGAAAAGAGAGTTGGTGCCAGTACGCATCCTTGTTTAACCCCTGTTTGGATGGGGAAGAACTCAGACTGGGTGCCATTGTGAAGGAAACAGCCGTTCATGCTATCGTGGAGTTGCCTCACAATGGCGATGAATTTTGGTGGGCAGTCAAACCGGCTGAATGTCCACCAGAGGGCTTCCCTGGTGACTGAGTCGACGGCTTTCGTTAGGTCGATGAAAGTCATGTTCAGGTCACGACACTGTTCTCTGCACTTTTCTTGTATCTGACGGGCAGCAAAGATCATGTCAGTGGTGCCACGTGATGGTCTAAAGCCACATTGAGATTCTGGGAGGAAGTTTGCCTCCTCAGTAAGAAGTCTGTTTAGGAGGACTCGGGCGATAATCTTGCCAGCTACGGACAGCAGCGAGATCCCGCGGTAGTTGCTACAGTCTGATTGGTCTCCCTTGTTTCTATAAATATTGACGATGGAGGCGTCTTTAAGAGCTCGGGGGATTTCCTCCATTTCCCATGTATTCTCCAGGAGAGAGTGGAGACGGCTGGTAATCAGGGGTCCTCCTGCTTTATACACCTTGTCCAGGATTCCATCAGGCCCCGAGGCTTTGTTATTTTTCATCTGTTTGATGGCAGTAGCTACCTCATGCAGGGATGGAAGATAGCTGAGGTGGGTCAGCTCTGGATGCTGAGGCACCTGCTGGGTAGTCAGGACATCCACATCGGTGCTTCGGTTGAATAGTGAATGGTAGTGATCTTTCCAGCGCTGAAGGAGGCCTTCATCATCTTTAATTATCGAGTTACCATAGGATGAGCAGAGGGGGGGCTACTCCATGATTGAGTGGCGCATAAAAAGTTTTGTTGGAATTGAAAAGTTTGCGCATCTTGTGTTGTTCTGCAATTTTTTGTGTTTCACATGCTATATTTTCAAACCAGTCATTCTTTAGATTGTGAAGTTTCTGCTAGGCCATAGCTTTCTTCTTGCGGAAGGTATCGGCTTTGGTCCTTGACTGAGGGTTGTTCTGCCAGTCAGTTAAAGCAGCACGTTAATCATCGACGAGTACATTAATTGCCGGGTCATTTTAATCAAACCAGTCCTGGTGTATTCTTTCGATCCGGCCGAGGGTCTCTCTGGAGGTTTCTGTCATGGCAGTGTTGAGAATATCCAATTCGGCACTGTGATTTGCGCTGCTCGTTGTCGGGTTGTTTAACAGCCCAAGTTCGAGCTGTTCTCTGAAAGCATATGCTCCAGACGCTTAGTGTTAAAACCTCTTCTAGAGGCTTGCTGCCATCGCAGGTTTGGGGTGACGTGAGGTGAGAGCTTGTCTCTGACGAGCCAATGGTCAGCGTCACAGTGGTCGGAGCCAAGCATGGCACGGGTGATGAGTACATCTCGGCGATCTCTTTCTCTGACAATGATGTAGTTAATGAGATGCCTGTGTTTGGATTGTGGGTGTTGCCACGAACCCTTAAATTTGTCGGCCTGCCTAAACAAGGTATCTAATATATCATAGGACTAGGCGTGTGTCTGTCTGTCTGTTTGTGTGTGTGTGTGTGTGTCTGTTCTGGTGCAGCCGAAACGGCACAATCGTTTTTCATCAAACTTTATGGAAAAATTGCAAAAAATTCGTAGAGTGGAACAAACCTGGTCCCATATCGATGGATTCTTTAGGAAGCAATTAATTGACCATTTAATTTATGGTGGAAAACGGTGCAGGTCTAAGGACTTGGCGCACCCTCATTTGCTGTAAGCTGTCAGCCCACGATTGCAGTTATTGTACGACTCTCTCCTCCTCCCCCAACTTTTTTTCTTAGCCTACATTTTTTTATTGTTGTTTGGATTAGTAAAGGAAGGAAGATGAGTAAATAGAAGAATAAAGAAGAGGAAACAGAAAATAGTTAGAGAAACAGGTGGGGGGGAGCTGAGTTTCATCATGCGTCTGGATGCGCAGTTTCAACGTTACCAGACGACCTTACAGCTACAGTGAATACTTATTCCTGTGGGTGACTGTACATGGAAAAGGAGAAGAGATAAAATTATAATGTTTGGAATGCATGGAGAAGATGACTACAATAGACACAGGGTGAATATAGACAGTGAAACAGACAGGAGGTTGACAAAAATAGACAGATTCATACATGCACAAATAGACAATATGGCAACTAACATGACAGACAGACAGCTGACTGACTGGTTCACATTAGACAAACAGGCAGACACACGCCAACAACGGATAAGACAGACAGATTTGACGACACAAAGAGTACAGACGGGCTTACATTCAAACACCACGCAGACGAACAGACAGTTGGGATGGCAATAGACAGGACGGATAGACTTTAGACAGAGTAGAAGGCATTTATAAACAAGAATAACACCAAATTGACCATAGCTGCGTCAGTGAGGGTAGGAGGTCTTACATCCACCAGTGTAAATAATAAGACGCATTGAAAACTAACACCCTCGCGCGGAAAGAACATGTGAGATGGGCCTAAAACTGACTAACGTAGATGATGACTATGATGACTTAACACAGGTGATGACTTAAGCAGATGGTGACTAATCTAACCAGAATCAAGGTCACTTCTCTTCATAATATAATTTATCTCAGAATGATCATCGGTGATTCATAATAATTTTTTTTTTATGATTTTAACCTCTCCTTATGGCGAATATTTCTTTAACTAAATATTCTAACCTTTATTCTATTCCTTCTTATAGTATATTAGATACTGTAAGTATCACGACCACGACCATGATTATAACAACCACGACCATGATTATAACAACCACGACCATGATTATAACAACCACGACCATGATTATAACAACCACGACCATGAATATAACAACCACGACCATGATTATGACAACCACGACCATGATTATAACAACCACGACCATGATTATAACAACCACGACCATGATTATAACAACCACGACCATGATTATAACAACCACGACCATGATTATAACAACCACGACCATGATTATAACAACCACGACCATGATTATAACAACCACGACCATGATTATAACAACCACGACTATGATTATAACAACCACGACCATGATTATAACAACCACGACTATGATTATAACAACCACGACCATGATTATAACAACCACGACCATGATTATAACAACCACGACCATGATTATAACACCAGGACCATGATTATAACAACCACGACTATGATTATAACACCAGGACCATGATTATAACAACCACGACTATGATTATAACACCAGGACCATGATTATAACAACCACGACCATGATTATAACAACCACGACTATGATTATAACAACCACGACCATGATTATAACAACCACGACCATGAATATAACAACCACGACCATGATTATAACAACCACGACTATGATTATAACAACCACGACCATGATTATAACAACCACGACTATGATTATAACAACCACGACCATGATTATAACAACCACGACTATGATTATAACAACCACGACCATGATTATAACACCAGGACCATGATTATAACAACCACGACTATGATTATAACAACCACGACCATGATTATAACAACCACGACCATGATTATAACAACCACGACTATGATTATAACAACCACGACTATGATTATAACAACCACGACCATGATTATAACAACCACGACCATGATTATAACAACCACGACTATGATTATAACAACCACGACCATGATTATAACAACCACAACCATGATTATAACAACCACGACCATGACTATAACAACCACGACTATGATTATAACAACCACGACCATGATTATAACAACCACGACTATGATTATAACAACCACGACCATGATTATAACAACCACGACTATGATTATAACAACCACGACCATGATTATAACAACCACGAGCATCTGGAAAACGATGTTGTTGTACGCTGTCAGCCGGACGGCTGTTGCACGCTAGCCAAGCACCAGCGTTCGAACTTTCACGCCTCGGTAAACTGTACCACCAGACTCGCCACCGGGCACGAGGGCCCACGATCACTTGTTGGCACTAGTGAGGTTGTGTGCAGCACACTTGCTGAGGAGGAGTAGGCCGTTGGCATTACTCTTGCCAAGACCATTTCTCCCTATGGTTCCTTGCCAAATGTCAGCATCTCTGCCAACTCTGGCATTTAAGTCACCAAGGAGCACAACCTTATCTTCTCTGGGGATAGAGATTAGCACCCTGTCAAGGTTGGTTTAAAAGGCTTCTCGCCTTGATGTCGTCCGCTGCATCCAGTGTTGGGGCCTATGCACTGGTGAAAAAGGCATGACGTGAGTGATTCAGTGGGACTCGAAGCGTCATGGGGCGCTCGTTGATCCCTATAGGCATTTTAGTTATCCTGTGTAGGGTGCGTTGGCGGATGGCAAAGCCAACTCTATAAATTCGGTTTCTCTCCGCAGCAGGCTTACCCTTCCAGAAGAAGGTATAGCCAGAGCCCTGTTCTTTGAGTTGACCCTCGTCTGGGAGGCGGGACTCACTAATGGCTGCTATGTCGATGTTATACCTAGCTAGCTCTTTTGCTACAAGGTCAGTTCTTCTTTCAGGACGCTCATTTGTGCCGGTATCCAGAAGGGTCCTAACATTCCATGCAAGGACCATAAGAGGTTGTATAGTTTATTTTTTTTGGATCTGTGATTTTGATTGTGTTTTCGACCGCATAAGGATGACTTTACTGGGTGCGGTTGCCCAGGCAATGTTTGTAAGAGGGGTGTGGTTAGGTATTAAAGCCTGTCTGGTGAGAGTGTTTTGAAGAGTCGAAGTGGGGGAAAATTAAACTGGCGGGAAAAAGACACATTCAATGTTGGACGCATTTACAGATTACCAAATTGTAGTTTATTCTTCCACGTGTGTCTAAGATCCTTATTAAAGAACACGAGGCACTGAACTCTATCCACCACCTGGTAACGGGGATTTAAATTACGGTGATATCGACTGGATCAATGAAAGTACACCGAAATACTTTAATAACTTTCTATAACTCTCTCTGTAGAAACTCTGAGGCCATTTCCTATCCCAACATGCTAAAGGTCCGACTAACTGTATGGGTGAATAAATATCCAAACCAGTGGACCTCATCATAAACAACTGGGAGAGTGCGGTGTTCATACAGGAATAACATACAGCCCTCAAAGGCACCACCTTTACGTGACATCATCCTTGAAATTAATTGTCACTTAGTACATGACGAACAGGTCAGGGTTCAGATATTACAATGGTGATTACAACGGGAGGAGGGAGATTGTAAGGAGCATAGATTGGCGTTACTTGTTGAACAATAAGCATGTGGATATTTTCTGGAAAATCATAGAGGGAAAAATTTTTATATCTGATGTAAAATATATGTGCCCAAGACAAAACAATTATTTCAAGAGCAACCAGGAAACCTTCTTATATTAACTAAGATACACTTACCAAAGTTAAGAAGATATATCAGAGTTTCGAAAGTGATAGAGTTTATGATGTTTGCTTGATTCAGAAGGGCGGAAAGATGGAGCGCAAAAGAGGCCCAGTCACTTCAGGTACCCAGACAGATTAAAACGCCTACAGTTACCTAGTTTATATTATAGGAGGGTAAGGGGTGAATTAACATGTCTATAAGGACCTCAGAAGATATTATACAGTCGAGTGTTCATATCTAGAACTAACGGATGGCCTCCCCACTGAGGGTCACAGCCTCAGGTTGAAGAAGCCACAATTTTAAAAAATTGTCAGGGCAAACTTTTTTGAATGAGAATTGTGAACGCTTGGAACAATCTGTCAGAGTGTTGTGACGGCACCAAGAGAGAACTCATTTAAGACCATATTTGACCAGCACTGGCGTAGGTTCTGATACAATCTGGATCAGTACATGCCCAGTACTTGTCAGCATTACATTACAGAGATGTGACCAACCGCCTAAGCGGCTAATAGGCCGATCAGGGGCAAAGAGGATAAAATTAAGTAATATGTATCCCAGAGTGTCAAGGGAGCTGTGAAACAAGCTCTCAGTTTAAACTACATAGTATGTAAAGTACTGTAGAGAGAATAATACACTATGCCATGACGGACCATCTACAACGGTACAGCCTTGTGACATAATACAACGTCTATTAAATTCAATGGCACAGAAGAAACAAATATGCCAAAACCTCTGGTTCGAATTCGCAAAGGTTCATCCGATAATTTTGTCCCTGAATGGAGATGTCAAAACTCATCCCAGTGATCCACTCAGGAATGGCACAAAAATATCGGCTTAAATGGAGTCCAAATTTAGATGACATTCAACCATATGTGAATGTGTTTTTTGTTACTAACTTGCAAGTCTTTAAGAAAGTGAGACGCATATAGGCCTATTGTCTATTTTTCGCTTTACTGGCATTTGACTATTTTTCAATTTATAAATATAAGATAGTTGTTGTAGGCGGACTTAGGCTGTTTTGAAACTAAAATTATAAAATACTCTATGGAAGAACCACAATTAATCTTGCCGTATTAATTGCAGGAGAATTTAATTATAAGATAACATGTGCAAAATAAGAAAATAAAGTGATGACTAAATAATTAAATTAATAATAACTGAAGATAGATGAAAAGAAGGTCAAAGGTACAAAGAGTCATAGCCCCCGTCACGGTTCACTAGCATCAAACACGACCCCGAGTCTGTACACAACATATATGGTGGCGTTTGTGAGATACACCTGTTCGTTTTTTCTTCAAAATTTAAAAATAAAATAATGCAAAAAATTGGGTAATGATCGGCAAAGAATGTCAATAGTAAAAAAAAAAAAAAACGTCTGGCCCGACAATATCTGACAGATTCTATTATGTTTTATTTCCGTAAGTTAACGAGAATATTGAGGGAAATACATACACTGTGCTGACTTTACGAGTATTGATTATTTCGGCACTAGTTTAAAGTTGGGTTACGCGTCACCTGACAGGTGTAAGGGTTATTGCACTTGTTCCGGGATGGAGTGAACAATATGATGAACACCTTGTTGTGCAGGTGTGGTTGAGTAATTGTATACAGCTGCACCCGGGATAATGTCCGTACACGAAAGGTAACACGATCTCCCACTCGGGTTAATGTCCGGGTTACAATGAGGATAACAAGATCGCCCACCCGGGGTTAATGTCCGGGTTATAAGGAGGATAACACGATCTTCCACCCAGGTTAATGTCCGGGTTACAAGGAGGATAACACGATCTCCTATGCACCCGGGTTAATGTCCGGGTTACAAGGAGGATAACACGATCTCCCACCCGGGTTAATGTCCGGGTTACACGGAGAATAATAAGATCTCCCCTAGTGGGTAACGGAGAAACAATAGTACATTCTTTCTGAGAAAACAGCAGACCACATGCGGATGATGATGTGAAGAATGATGTGACTGGTATTCACGGAGAATACACAAGTTGTTACCAAGGTTGGCGCCACCCACACCAGGGGAAGGAGGTGATATCGAACACTGAAACATGCCGAGGTCTCATTCCTACCATCGTCGTCACCAACAGGTAAGTCACATTAATTTGTCAGCATAGCCCATGTCGTCCTTATACTATTACAGGGTGTCCCATGAGTGACAGCAGATATTTGTAGAGGTGAAAGAATGTGTGATATTGAGTTGAAAATCTTCGATACACATAAGCATTTTTCGGTTGGCAAAAGTCCTGGGAAAATGAACCAACAAGTCATAAGCTAAACATGATCAAATCATCAGTTTATCCTTGGTCACCATCAAAACACTCCTCTCGACATCACGAAACTATTCTGAATCGTCTAAGAAATGGGCATACGCGATTGACGCATGGCCAACTCATGTCTTCCCCTAATGGAGCCCCACCTATATGCTCCAACTGCCGAACACAAATAACAGTCCAACATATTCTCATTGAATGCCCTATTTATAATCGGTATCGAACAATGTGTTTCACTAACCCTACAATGTAAGATATTTTAGCAGAGACCCCAAAATTTTCCCTAAGTTCAGTTTTGACCTTTTTGAAATACTGTAATCTCCTCCAAACAACATGACACTAAATTATAGAAACACAAATATATGTTAACTAATCCCTCTGGCCAGCCCTAGGAGAGACTCAAATGGGTGTTAGTGGTCTGGTTAAACTAAATCTTGATGATGATGATGACTAACGGCGAATGTTCACTCTACAGTCGCAGGGGTGGTGGTGGGGGTTTGGGTGTGGGGGGGGGGAGGGTGGATCCACTTGCAGTTCACTATGAATACATGAAATAGGAAGGGTTTCTTGGGCAGTTGATCCTAAAAGATTTACCAAAACGTTATGTCAGAGTAATAATACTTAACCTAGGTGTTACTAATACCATTAATTTACTCTAGTATATAAAAGCCTGCATCAGTTACCACAACATAATATTACACTGCCATTTCAGATATGGCTGCAGGACGAGCAAATTCGTCGGCAGTGATTGCTGAGCGAGGCCAAATCATCGGGATGTGGAGAGCCGGGGCAACTGTGCCGAACATTGCTCTCGAAGTGGGGAGGAGCACCAAGACGATTAGGAGGTGGATCCGCCGGTGGGAGGAAGAGGGCTCAGTGGAGACGAAACCTCGAAGCGGGAGGCCACGAGTAACGTCGACAAGGATGGTCGCCATGATCGTGGCAGCTGCAATGGCATATCCAATGCGACCATCAGTGGAGCATACAAGAAATCTGGGCCTCAACTGCCATCACATGACGACGAGACGCCGACTTCATGAAGCCATATTCCAGCTCACAAAGGGTGGCTAACACCTACTCACAAGGAGTGTCGACTCTGCTTTGCATTGGAACTCCTTCCACATAAAGAAGAATACTGGAGAACCATTATATTTACCGATAAAACGGTGTTCAGGTCAGTGGGAGCCGAAGCAAGGCAGTGCTGGCGGCCCCCCAACACACTCATCGCGCAGTAAGTGGTAGGGTGTCAGTATCATTCTGGGGGTGGATGTCAGCACATGGGTCAGGTGAACTGGTCAAGATCAATGGCCGTTTCACTGGTGAGCAGTATATAGACATCCTGGAGCAAGTGCTAATTCCTACAGTCCGGGCTATGGCAGTTCCAGCCTCCCACACTATCAGGCTGGTTCATGACAACAGTCCCATTCATACCAGCAACATAGTAAAGGACTACCTCCAGGATCACCCTGAAATTGAGGTCATCGACTGGCCAACACTAGGATGTGATATTAATCCGATTGAACATATCTGGGACATGATGAAACGTGATTGGGATATTGGGGAGCAGCGAACCTGTGCAGCAATAGAGGCCAAAGCTTATGACGTGTGGGAGAGTATATGTCGACGACCAGGGGTGTGCCTGAAGCTGGTCGACTCCATCCCAAATCGCCTTGATGAAGTCCTGAATGCAATGGGTGGCTGGACAAATACTAAGATGTGTGTATTGGTGTATTGTTTGGATTTTAGTATTGTATCTAAATACAATTAATATATATTAACTCACCTACAGTGTTATCTTAAATCCATGTCCTTAATGATGTCTTAAACTACATCGCATGAAAATTCATAACAAAGTAACTTAACAGCCACAATTTATGTATTTGTGTGGTACACAATGATCTGTATGACACGTCGTGGAATGTGTTGTCTTAAAACACAATAAAATTATATAGTTACAATTGCTACCATCATTGAAATGCTCATGATGTTCAGCACACAATATTAATGGTAACTGAGCAGACTCCAAAATATATGAAGCTTGCATATTGTGGTGGGGTGTTTAAACACTGGAACTTGGAAGAATTGGGACAGTCACCTACGGTAGATTAAGTCTGAATACTATTTTACAAAACTGATAACTTTTTCACTCCACTCTTTTTAACATAAGTATATAATTATATAATATTGCATATTATCACAAATATTTATTAAGCAAAGGATGGGTGGAATATAAATAAATATTACCATAATCTCTTTGTCGGAATAACAACAAAATTGTGATGTGGTCGCTGAGTAAAACTAGCTGACCAAGGCCCTTCACCCTGATCCTTGCATGTTTCACTTTTATCCTTAATATATTCCATTCTTTAAAGTATCATTGTGACCTGAGCGGCAATAAGCACCCGGGCACTGCACCTGTTCCATGAATTCGTAACCATAAAGAAGCAACTGTAAGACAAAACGTAGTTAAAAAGGCAGCTTGAAATTATGGTGGTATAAATAATTGTTAAACCTGCCTTTCATCCAGCCCCCACATCCTCTATTCTCCCCCCCCCCCCCCACACACACACACTACAGTGGGCGACATCTGTTGGCCGACCAGAGCATTTCCCCCAGCTGTTTCAAAACTTCAGACTCAAAGCTATTTGAAACCTCACTGTGGTTGGGTAGTGGACACGGCTTTCGTGCCCGATAGTACAATGCAGCTTGGTGCTGGGAAGTGGCAGCGTGGTTACAAGCGTGGGGTAGAGAGAGCTGGTTGGTGAGGGTGCTCAGAGGAGGTGTTGCTTGCTGCGGCTGTAGCTAGAAGAAGGGCTGGTCACGGCGGGGTGAAGTCTTATATAGCGAGGGTAGGCGTGGCTTGATAGTTGACCTCCGCTTTGTTAGGCGGTGCTGGTTGCTGACGTTAGACCACGAGGCGTAAGCTGGGGAATTCGAAGAGGGGTCGGCTAGTCAGCGACAAACGGCTGTTGTAGGGGAGGTATCCACTACAGTACCTCCAACTCGGTGGAAATTTAGTTTTCAAAAATACAGTCGCGTCTAGCATTAAAAATCCTACATCGATTTACACTTTCACATCACTAAGACGATCTTGATGTTCTTATGTAATCACTGTCCATTTCCTGCAGATCAACATCGAAGGCCAGAATGCCGAACACGCTTTGTTACAGAGACGCAACACGACCCAACCCGCTCGCCTAAACTACCTGCCTACATCTTCTGCTGCCTAGCTTATGCTATAGAGCCTCTCAACTTGTGTGGTGTTCTTAGTGAATACAGTATTTATATAATATGTCTATTTTATTTTACTGAATAAAAATATTTCTCTCTCTCTCTCTCTCTCTCTCTTCTGTTAGGAATACCACAGTTGGTGGAAGGAGACACTGGAAGAGCTACAATATATGGCATCTTCCGGGGTGGTGAATAAGTCAGTGCCTCCCAGATATTAGTCAGGTGATACAAGTTGGGTGTCAGGAAGTTAGATTTTAATTGACTCACTTCAGTAGACCCTCCCATGCCTCCTTCAAGGATCCAGCTCCAGCAGGACTTTGTACTTAATACCTCACAAGGGAGTGTATCTTGCCCCTTTGTGTTCAGTATCTTTATGCGCCATCAACTTGCTCTACTGAGCTACTCCCTGCAGGCATTCTTGGTACAACAGGTTACTAAGCATTAATTACTGGTGTGCCCATCATTCGCACCGTCGTAGCCATGAACGGCAGAGATATGGTCGTTGTAGTGCTTTTACTTACCCGTTACACATGCTTAATAATATACAGTAACTATCTTCATGACATTCTTATTGTTATCAGTGATTGTGGAATTCACGATGTTATGCTCCACCTACACACAGCCTGTTACTAGACAAACCCCCACCTCCTCAATTCCCCCCCCCCCCCCCCCCACACACACTACAGTGGGCGGCATCTGTTGGCCGACCATAGCATTTCCCCCAGTTGTTTCGAAACTTCAGACTCAAGGCTATTCGAAACCTCACTGTGGCTGGGTAGTGGACACGACTTTTTTGCACGATAGTACATCTAATACAATATATGTACAGAGAGCGCAGTGTGAGTTTCCTTTCTTGAACCCATCCTGAGTGTGAACCAATATCTCAAAACCCCACAAATGGTGACCTCCAGAGAATCGCACTCACACAGGATGGAGGAGAAACTGATCACTTTCCCAGTCTTCAATCACAACATTGAAGACTGGCTTATCCACATGGAGGCAGCTCTCATCGGCTCTACAGCTACAGTCCCTACACCACAGGTTAGACACTCTAGAGCAGCTCTGCTCCTTTAAGCATGCAGCTGCTCCTTTTCCTGCCCCAAGCACCATGTCCTACCGACCCCAACACACCCGTCCTGCCTCAGACACCGCCTCCGGCCCAGCAGCACCCCAACAAACTAAGCCTGCACCAGTCTAACTGCAGTTATCACCTGCAGCACCACCTCACCCACAACATTTCTGGGCACCCTCTTTTCTCCCTCAGGTACCCCCTGCTCCTGTCCTGCACCCTGCTGCTGTCATGGACCCTCCTCCTGACATGGCCCCTGCTCCTGACGCGGCCCCTGCTCCTGACGCGGCCCCTGCTCCTGACGCAGACCCAGACACCCTTATTGAGAACTGTGTACCTGCCGCGAGAGAAGCACCACATTCCTCGCCTACAAAACCCTCCTTCTCCTTCTGCTTCTCCCACAGATCTCATGTATCTAGATAAAGTTGTCTCCAGTAGCGGCCGGCTCATCCGCGCCCTGGCCGTTATGTCTGACATGTGGGATACAACCCTGCTGACAACAAGTCTCCTGCACTGCCCGTTATGTCTGACACGTGGGATGCAACCCTGCAGACAACAACTCTCCTACACCGCCTGGAGGGAAGGGGGAATATTGTAGTGGATACCTCCCCTACAACAGCCATTTGTCGCTGACTAGCTGACCCTTCTTCAAATTCCCCAGTTTACTCCTCGTGGTCTAACGTCGGCAACCAGCACCGCCTAACAAAGCGAAGGTCAACTATCAAGCCACGCCTACCCCCACTATATAAGACCTCACCCCGCCATGACCTGCCCTTCTTCTAGCTACAGCCGCAGCAAGCAACACCTCCTCTGAGCACCCTCACCAACCAGCTCTCTCTACCCCACGCTTGTAACCAGGCTGCCACTTCCCAGCACCAAGCTGCATTGTACATCCAATACAATATATGTACAGAGAGCGCATTGTGAGTTTCCTTTCTCCAACCCATCCTGAGTGTGAACCAATATCTCGAAGCTGCACAGTACAGCCCACAGTTCAGGAGGCATACGGCCTACAACCACAAAGTCACCGCCATATGACAAAGCTTTTATTTCTTTTTTTACAGAGTTGTGGTCACGGCTGTGATAAGGGCCAACCAGGGAGTGTAGTCCTGTGATTTTAGGTAAATCAGTTCATAGTGTCATCAGTGACCGCGGAAGAGGTTGTAAATAACTTAAAGTGAATGCAAACTGGCAAGCAAGCTGGAAAGGCACCACTGCCAGCTGAAACCAAGTCGTGTTACAGGTGCCACAGAGACTTTAAATTTTATTTTGTTTGTGTGCTTTCTCATGGACTGAAACTGTGCCTACAATACACCATTCACAGGGAGATACAGTGTACACTGTGTTAGCACAAAGAGATATAGTCGTCGATGAGAACAGGAAAAGAAAGTATAAGGAAATACGAGTTAAAAATAAAAGTAAATGAAATCAACAAGCTTGGCTATCCTTAAAGGCATTCTATTACCGCCCCAAAGAAAGTTTTATTTTATTTTTCTGTGTTTCTAAAGGACTGAGTGGGTATATAAAATCCGTTATTCATAGCAAAATGCAGTGTACACAGAGATAGCACATAAATACTGACAAACGCCGAAGTGAACTGAAAAGGAAACAGAAGACGCCTCTAAAGGCAACAGGGCAGGTTTAAAGCCAGAGCAGAGAGCAGCTAAGTACTGTTCTTTTTTTCCTCTTTATTTTTAAATAAGTAGATCTATGCACAGTCTACACCCTCCCAAAAAAACAACAACAACAACCATGAGTATGATATGTGATTACTGTAGGGGGACGGCGGATATGGAGGATACAGGCCGTAAAGCATGAAGGCTGTTGCTGGTATTGCCCTGACTGTGTAGTCAAGGTGAATGAGGGGATTGCTAGCCATAGGGGAACGAGTTTCCGAGAGACGAAACTAGATGAAGCTGGAGCCTTGCTGGTTGCCAAACTAGAACAAATTGGGAAAGAGATCCTTGCTAAGACTGAGGAAGTAGCCGACAGAATGGAGGTGGTTGCTAAGAGGAGTTATGCTGACGTATTAGCAGGGCCACGGGAGGTGGCGGAGAGTAATGCAGGATAAGAACAGGTTCTACAGCAGCTAGGGACTCTAAAGAAGTGTGTCGAAGAAATTAAAATTAACGGAGCTACTGTTAGGGGAGAGGAGGGACAACGGGAACGTTTTCAGCGCAGGAACAATGTAATAGTTTTTGGAGTACCTGAGAGCCAGGCGGAGGGAACCGAGAGTAAGATAACACACAATAAGATGCAGTTTAAAAATATTTGTATAGACGTTCTGAAGATGCCATCAACCCCTCAGGATGTGAGGAGGCTGGGAAAAAAGCAAGGGGACAAGCCTCGCCCCCTCAGGATCACACTAGTGAGTGAGGAGGAGAAATGGGAGGTTATTCGGCAGGCAAAAAAACTTAGCAAGGAGCGAGGCATTTCGGAGTGTATTCATTCACACAGATGGCACGGTAATGCAGAGGGAACAGCACAGGAAGCTCCTGCAGGGCTTGAAGCAGAAGAGGGAGGAGCCGAGGAGGAACGGGGACGGATGTACATGGGTTGTATTCAGGGAGAGAGTGGTGGAAGCAAGTGTGCCGACACAGGGCCGGGGGACAGCAGCGCACCCTCCACCCGCTCTACCCCCCGCCCGGGAGGTGGCACCAGTTCCGCCTATCAGCCAGGAGGAGGCGAGCACCTTGTAAACAATGACATTTCTAACCACACCCTGCAAAATACAGTATACTTAGCAAATGCTGCAGCTTCTGAGAATGGGGGGGGGGGGGTACTACTAAGAGCAGAGACGTTAACGAGAGCAAATTCGGGCTTGAATGTCATGTACACTAATACTGACACGTTCCTTGAGAGGAGTTTGAAACACTACTGAAGGTACACTAACCCAGATATTGTAGGAGTCGCCGAACTGTTGTACAAGAACAGGAGAATCGACCCAGAGGAATGTGAGTTCAATATTGCTGGATATGACTCATTTACGAACCTTTTTCAAGAAAATTGCAAGAGGGGTGTGGTTATCTATGCTAGACAAGACCTTGGAGCCAGCCAGGCGAGGGTACAGGGAGAGGATGTTTTTGAAGAGTCCAAGTGGTGTAAAATTAAACTAAAAGGAAGGGACTTACTTATTGTCGGGTGTATCTACATATCCCCAAACTGTGGCCCACTAAATCAAAGGAACTTTAGAGTCTTAATAGACAACGTGGCGATGCTCAACCCCAGCCACCTCCTTATCATGGGGGACTTTAACTATGGCGACATTGACTGGAGAAACGAGTTCACCCCAAGTGACTTGAATAACCCTGCTACTCTTTTTGTAGAAACTCTGAGAGATAATTTTCTGTCCCAATATGTTAGAGACCCGACACATTACAGAAGGGAGCAAACACCCAAGCCACTAGACCTCATCATAACAAACGAGGAGGGTATACTGGCCAAACTGGTACACCTTGCCCCAGTTGGTACTAGTCACCATACAGTGTTGTCATTCAGATTTAACTGCTACCTAGTTCAAGATAAGGCCAGGCCAAGGTGCAAATATTACAAGGGAAATTACAAAGGGATGAGGGAAGAGATGAGGGGTATCAAATGGACTGACTCATTAAGGCACAAGAATGCAGACACTACGCTGAATATCATAACTAGTAAAGTGACCCATTTGATCGATAAATACATACCCAAGACCAAACCCAATGCCTCTAGGAATACGAGGGGATCCCTACACATGAACCATGCGGCGGTCGACAAAGTTAAGAACAAAGCCCAGAAATTCAAGACGTGGGTTGGGTCAAATGATGAGCAAGACAGGAGGATGTATACAAGAGCCAGAAACCAAACAGACATAGTATGCAGAACGGCTGAAAATGAGTTCCAGAGGCTGGTTGCAACCGAGGTCAAGTCAAACCCAAAGGCGTTTTACCGCTATGCAAAGTCGAAATTAAAAACGCGAGTAGGAGCATCAGACCTGATGCTTGAAGATGGTAGTTACGCAGATTCTGACCAGGATAAAGCTGGGGCATTGAACAGCTTCTTTTCCTCGGTGTTCATAAGAGAGGATGCGATTAACCTTCCTGCGTTTGAGGACAGACGGTTCGACACAGAACTGACCCACATTGTGTTCACAGAAGAGGGTATTAGAAATAAACTTTCAAAGCTAAAGGTCCATAAGAGTCCCGGTCCTGACAGGGTGCATCCGAGAGTGCTAAAAGAGTTGAGCAAAGAGCTTGCAGAGCCCCTGAAGATCCTGTTTTGTAAATGCCTGGATGAATGAAAGATCCCCAGTGAATAGAAAGTGGCTTATGTGAGTCCTATCTTCAAGATGGGCGATCGTCACTCCACGAACAACTATAGACCGGTGAGCCTGACTAGCTTAATATGTAAAGTACTTGAGAGTATTATCAGAGATGCCTCACGAAAGGCTGAAAATCAAACTGGAAGGGTACTGAATTCGGGGAAATTTCCTAGGGTGGATAGAAGATTTTCTAAATGACTGCAAGCAGTGTGTGGTGATTAATGGCACGAAATCATCATCTGTACTTGTCACAAGCGGGGTACCACACGGCAGTGTATTGCGCCCGTTGTTGTTTGTTTGTTTCATAAATGACATGCCTGACGTTGTACACTCCTCCATACAAATGTTTGCCGATGACGCCAAGTTATTTCGGGAAATCAAGAACCAAGCGGACTGTGAAGAGCTGTAGAAGGACCTCTGTGGGCTCCAAGAATGGCCGAAGAAATGGCTGCTGAGATTCAATGTCATGAAGTGTAAGAGGATGCACCTGCGGTGTACCAACGGTAAGGAGGCGTATCATATGTCCCAACGGGATGAAGAAACTGCACTATTTGAGACTGAATGTGAGAAGGACCAAGGTGTGCATGTTGACAATGAGCTGAAGTTCTCGGGCCATTGCGAGAAGAAGGTAAATCAGACAAATAAATTATTGGGTCTTATAAGAAGGTCGTTCAGATATCTAGACGGTCCGTCCCTCGTAGCGATCTTCAAGAGTGAAGTGCTTCCCCATCTGGAGTACTGTCACCCGGTCTGGTCCCCGAGATATGCTAGGGACTGTCAGTTGGGTGAAAATGTTCAAAGGAGGGCCACCAGACTGGTGCCTGCCCTTCGGCACCTCAGCTACCCTGAGAGATTGGAGCACCTGAACTTGCCTAGCTTATACTACAGACGGGCTAGGGGTGACCTAACAGAGGTGTATAAGCATCTCAAGAGGCACTACTCAGTCGAGTGTCCTTACTTGGAGCTGGCGGACGCTCGCCCCACAAGGGGTCGCAGCAGAAGATTGAAGAAGCAGCAAGTTCAGAAAACTGTGAGGGCAAACTTTTTCAGAGTGAGAGTTTTCAACTCTTGGAACAATCTACCAGAAAGTGTTGTGACGGCACCGAGTGTGAGCTCGTTCAAGACAAGACTTGACCAACACTGGAGCGGGTTCAGGTACATTCAGGAGCCCGTGCATGTCCAGTACGTGCCAACAGTATGTAACAGAGACGTGACCGATCGCCCAAGCGGCTAACGAGCCGATCTTTTGGTGAAGAGGATAAAAGAAAAGGAAAAGTGATAAGAGACGCGACCGATCGCCCAAGCAGCTAACGAGCCGATCAGTAGTGAAGAGGATAAAAGTAAAAAAGTAAAAGTTAAGTGCTGAAGTGCAGGCTGCTGTTTGGTGGCCATCTTTTGGACGTCCACAAACAACTGGCAGTCCCTAGAATATCTCCGTTCGGGGACCAAACGTAATGACAGTTCTGCACTTAAAGCGGGAGAGTACCAGTTTTGAAGAGAGTTATGAGGGACGGACCATCTATGTATGTATATGTGCGATCATCGTGTAAGTCATGGTAATTCATTTGCTTGATTTATCCTCTTCTCACCATGAGCCGGACACTTCACTTCGTCGTCAACATACATACCCAGATACTTTTCACATTTAGTCTCAGTTATATATAATACAAGGCGTATTATAGGCCTCCTATTGCATTTCGTAACACAGAATCTTAGCAGAGTTTCCTTTGACCAACTTTGAGGCTGACAGAGGGGGCAGTTCAAAAGATATCGAAGTCTTTAAACTACTAGGGGAACATATGGGCACGGGGGTGGAGGAGACCGCAGTGGGAGCGGGTAAACAAAGTAAAAGGTTACAGGGAAACAGTGTTAGGAATGATGACAAAGCTAAATTAGACAGCGAGTTAAGACCTAAACTCGGTAAAGGGAGAACTCAGAACACGACTAACCTAAATGTCTACTACGCGAACAGTAGAAGTATGAGAAACAAAATGGATGATATTAGGGCCTTGGTATGTACCGAAAAAGTCGATATAATAGCATTCACTGAAACATGGATCAACCTTGATTCACGTGAGTTACCTGACGAATACCAAATTGCGGAATACAAATTGTTCCATACCGATAGGCCGTCCAGGAAAGGAGGCGGAGTAGCAATCTATGTCAGGGATAATCTGAATTGTGAAATAAATAAGGAAAAGGAAATAAAAACTGAGAGGAATACAGAAACAATTTGGATAGAATTAATCGACGGTAGGGAAAAATTAATCACAGGAGTAATATATAGACCTCCCAATCTTGATAGAGTTAATGAGTGACTTATCTGGGATGAAATGCGCAGGGCTTCCATACACAACAAATTCTGTATAGTAGGCGATATTAACCTTGGTCAAATAGATTGGACTGACCTTACGGGTAACTCAGTTTCAGAGGATTTCCTCGAAACGATCCAGGACTGTTTCCTAAGTCAACATATAACCGAACCCACCCGGGGTAATAATATACTCGATTTAGTTCTGTCGAACAGAGAAAACCTCATTAGCAATGTCGAGGTAGGGAACGAACTTGAAAACAGCGATCACAAAGAAATTAGATTCCAGTTAGAGGTCAGACGTAAGGAAAATTCCATTTAAGTCCCAGATTTCAGAAAGGCAAACTCTGATAGTCTAAAGAGGCAGCTCAGAGAGGGGGTGTCGCACGTGGGCGTGAACCTGACAGATGACAACATACCTGATAAAGAGATCTGAGATTGCCGAGTTCCACGACAATTTAAATAACGTGTTACTTAATGCACAAAGGCAGAACATACCATACAAAAAACTCAGATCAGACAACAATGACCCTAAATGGATAAATAATTATTTAAAGAACATTATTGGCCAAAGGAAGGCTATAGGTAGAAGGATAAATCGTGGCGAAATTTACCTCCAGGAGTATTATAAGGTATTGGCCGGTCGGGTTAAGACCGAGATAAGAAAAGCAAAGAGAAATAATGAACTGAAGATAGCAAAGGAGGCGAAGACAAACTCCAAAGGATTTTATCAAATGTATCAAACTAAAACAGGAGATAAGATTGGACCAATACGTTCAGATACCGGAGAGCTAACTGATAACGATGGAGAAATGAGCAATAATCCGAATAAATATTTTTCAACAGTTTTCACCACCGAAAATTTAAACATGATACCCGAGGCACCGACTCTATTCAGAGATAGTGAAGAAAACAAATTAAGCGAGATAGTTGTGACTAGTAACGATATTAATAATCAAATAGACAAACTGAAGCCTAATATGTCATCTGGTCCCGATGAGATATTTGCCAGAGTATTAAAGGAATGTAAGGAAGAGCTTAGTATGCCCTTAGCAAAGTTGTTTAACATGTCATGAAAAAAAGGTGTAGTACCAGAATCCTGGAGGATAGCGAATGTAATACCGATTTTCAAGAAGGGGATAGATCGCTATCCTCTAACTACCGCCCAATCAGTCTAACATCAATAGTAGGCAAATTACTAGAATCAATCATATCAAACTCTATTCGAAACCACCTGGAGAAGCACAAGTTGATCAATGATTCCCAACATTGCTTCACAAGCGGCGTTCATGTCTAACTAATCTATTAACATTCTTTTCATCAGTTTTCGAATCGGTGGACGAGGGGCACAATCATGATGTGGTATATCTTGACTTTAGCAAATCCTTCGACAGAGTCCCCCACGAAATGAATTAGTGCGTGGTTACGGGACAGGAAACAGCGAGTGAGCATAAACGGCACTAAATCGCATTGGAACAACGTCACTAGTGGAGTTCCCCAAGGCTCAGTACTTGGACCATTATTATTTATTATATACATAAACGACATAGATATGGGCATAGACAGCAACATAAGTAAATTTGCTGATGACACTAAAATAGGAAATGTAATTAAATCTGACGAGGACTCTGCAAAACTGCAGGAAGATCTAACAAATTTTTCGAATGGTCGGAAAAATGGCAGATGAAATTCATTGTGGAAAAATGTAAAGTACTCAGTATAGGAGATGTAAACAGGGAAACCAGTTACCAGATGAACAACGATGCCATTGTGGAATCCGACTGCGAGAGAGATTTAGGAGTAATGATAAGTAGGAATCTTAAGCCAAGTAAACAATTTGTTTCTGCTCGTAACAAGGCTAATAAAGTACTTGGGTTCATACAAAGGAGTGTTAGTTACAAGACTAGCGAGGTCATCTTAAAATTATATCTAGCGCTTGTGAGACCTCACCTGGATTACGCAGTTCAGTTCTGGTCACCGTATTATAGAATGGATATAGAATCCTTGGAAAGAATCCAGAGGAAAATGACAAGGCTAATCCCGGGCATCAGGAACCTTGAGTACAGAGACAGGTTAAAGCATCTTAATTTGCACTCCCTCGAGAGACGTAGAGGGAGAGGCGACATGATAGAGGTGTATAAATGGAAGTCAGGGCTAAACAAAGGGACATTACAAAGGTACTCAAACAATCCAACCAGGCGCGAATTCGTAACAATGGTTTTAAATTAGACAAATTTAGATTTCGGCGTGAAATAGGTAAACACTGGTTTGGAAACAGAGTAGTGGATGAATGGAACAAGTTACCAGATATCATCATTAACTCGAATATGCTGGATAGCTTCAAACATAGGTTGGATGCTTATATGAGCAATAGGGGATGGGTATAAACGGGACTGCCCAGTATGGGTCAATAGGCCCGCTGCAGTTTCCTCCATTCTTTTGTTCTTATGTTCTTATGTACACAGTTTACAAGATGAGTCCAATGCCCTTTTATGGACCTAGGTACTGTACTTCAGGTGTATCTCTTCTTATTCTTAAACTGCTTTCCGTTTGTTTAGTTGTGGTAAATTTTTTCCGCTGTTGTATATTTTATTTTATTTGTTGTACGCCTCTGTTTTTAAAGTAATTATTTTCGACTTTTTTTTTTACAGGGTTCTCTACTTTACTGGAAACTTCTTAAAATGGTTTGCAGCCTTTGCCATCACGAAAATTGTGACCAAGTCCCAAGCTGCTGATCTGACTTTCTGTCTCATTCACACATAATTGTAGGGTCTCAGTTGTTTCTCGTAATATTGACAACACAACATACATATATTTTTTCTCACTTTTGATTTGTTTTCATTATTATTATTATTATTATTATTATTATTATTATTATTATTATTATTATTATCATAGAGTTATTATTATTATTATTATTATTATTATTATTATTATTATTATTACTATTATTATTATTATTATTATCATTATTATTATTATTATTATTATTATTATTATTATAAATTATTATTATTATTATTATTATTATTATTATTATTATTATTATTTTTATTATTATTATTTTTATTAATATTATTATTATTATTATTATTATTATTATTATTATTATTATTATTATTATTATCATTATTATTATAATTATAATTATTATTATTATAATTATTATTATTATTATTATTATTATTATTATCATTATTATTATCATTATTATTATTATAATTATAATTATGATTATTATTATTATTATTATTATTATTATTATTATTATTATTATTATTATTATTATAATTATTATTATCATTATTATTATTATAATTATAATTATAATTATTATTATTATTATTATTATTATTATTATTATTATTATTATTATTATTATTACTATCATTATTATTATCATTATTATTATTATAATTATAATTATAATTATTATTATTATTATTATTATTATTATTATTATTATTATTATTACACTTTCGCCTCCCAGGCCCCGATGTGGGTCAGTGACCTGTGCCCGGGTGGGCTAATCCCAGAACAAAAACAAAATCTAAAGGTGATATATGGCGCACCATTAACTGTGCCCGGGGCATCAACACCAGACACGTGCTCCACCCCCAGACCAGCTGCCCGAGCCGAGGAGCTCTCCCAGACGTGGCAGGAGGCCGCCTCCATTGATGCACTACCACCCGCTGTACGGGATCTCACCCTCGCACTGCAACCACATCGCCGACAGCGCATCTCCGAGTACCAAGACCTATCTGCAGACACTGACGTGCTGTTAAGCGCGGCCGGTACACCGCCCCTGGCGATGACGGCGTCACATATGATGTGCTAAATGCCCTTATTGGCATTCTGGTAACCCCCTCCTCTGTCTATTTAACCTCTCTTATGATACTGGTCAGCTGCCTCTCTTATGGAAGACTGCCACCACCATCCCATTCCCTAAACCAGGCAGACAAGATGAATACCGTCCAATCTCCCTCATCTCCTGCTTCTCAAAGATGATGGAGCGCATGATACGCCACCGCCTCCACTGGAAAATTGAAGCCCACCTGCACCCTCACCTCTATGGTTTCCGCCCTGGAAAGAGTACTGCTCACTGCATCGCTCACTACATGGCGAACACCTCAGCCAAAACCTCCCTCTTTTTCGACTTCAAGGGTGCTTTCGATAAAGCCAATAGCGAAGTGATCCTTGAGGGCTTCACTCACATTGATGTGAAGGGCAAACTCATCACGTGGATTGCTGACTACCTCTGTAGAGGTTATGAGATATTGATTCACACTCAGGATGGGATGGAGAAAGGAAACTCACAATGTCCTCACTGTATACATGTTATATTGGATGTACAATGCAGCTTGTTGCTGGGTAGGTAGTATGGTAATAAGCGTTGAGTAGAGAGAGCTGGGTGGTGAGGGTGCCCAGAGTGAGGGCACGCGGCTTGAGGGACGCCTAGGTCGTCGGCGGGAGCGGGAGCCGCCAGGCTGGCGCGGAGGAGGAGGTGTTGCTTGCTGGTGGCACTGAGTAGAAAAGAGAGCGGTCACAGCGGTGTCAGGCCTTACATGGAGGGGGTAGACGTGGGAAGATAGTTAACCACCGCTCCGTGGGCGACGCTGGAGGCGTAGACTGGGGAATTCGAGAAGGTTCGGTGCTTGTAGGGGAGGAATCCACTACAATACTCCACTTCCCCTCCGGGCGCGGCGGGAGGCTGGAGGTTGGCAGGGTTGCGTGCCACATGTGAGGCAGAACGGGCGGTGCATACCACATGTGAGACATAACGGCGAGGGCGTGGATGAGCCGGCTGCTAGGGGGGGCAACTCGGTCTAGCTACACGAGATCTGTGGGAGAAAAGAGGGAGAAGGAGGGTTGTGGAGGCGATGAATGTTGTGCTTCCCTCGCGAAAGGTACAGAGTCCTCAGATGCGCCTGCTGGGGTGTGTGGGCCTGGGTCAGGAGCAGGGGCTGCGTTAGGAAGAGTGTCCACGACAGCAGCAGGGTCCACGACAGCAGCAGGGTGCAGGACAGTAGCAGTGGGTACCTGAGGGAGAAAAGAGGGGTGTGTGGGTCTGCGTCAGGAGCGGCAGGGGGTACTGCTGGGCAGGGGGCGGCGTCTGAGGCAGGACGGGTGTGTTGGGGTCGGTAGGACGTGGTGCCTGGGGCAGGAAGAGGAGCGGCTGTCTGCTTAGAGTAGCAGAGCTGTTCTAGGGTGTCTAACCTGTGGTGTAGAGACAGTAGTTGTAGAGCCGATGAGAGCTGCCTCTGCGTGGATAAGCCAGTCTTCCATGTTGCTTGAAGACTGGGAGAGTGATCAATTTCTCCTCCATCCTGTGTGAGTGCGAATCTCCGGGGGTCACCATTTGTAGAGGTTATGAGATATTGGTTCACACTCAGGATGGGATGGAGAAAGGAAACTCACAATGTGCTCACTGTATACATATTGTATTGGATGTACAATGCAGCTTGTTGTTGGGTAGGTAGCATGGTAATAAGCGTTGAGTAGAGAGAGCTGGGTGGTGAGGGTGCCCAGAGTGAGGGCACGCGGCTTGAGGGACGCCTAGGTCGTCGGCGGGAGTGGGAGCCGCCAGGCTGGCGCGGAGGAGGAGGTGTTGCTTGCTGGTGGCACTGAGTAGAAAAGAGAGCGGTCACAGCGGTGTCAGGCCTTATAAGGGGGGGGGGGGTTAGGCGTGGGTAGATAGTTGACCACCGCTCCGTGGGCGGCGCTGGAGGCGTAGGACTCTGGAATTCGAGAAGGTTCGGTGCTTGTAGGGGAGGAATCCACTACACCTCTCCCGTCGACAGGCCAGTGTCCGGTTTCAGGGCAACTACTCTACGATCAGGGACCTTGATCTTGGCACGCCTCAGGGAGCTGTACTCAGCCCTACACTCTTTAATGTTCTCGTGAACTCCATCTGCCGCCTCAACGACATCTTTGCTGAGTGCGCCCAAGAAGGTCACATTATAAGCTACGCTGATGATATTCTCCTCCAAATTACTACAGTGCAACATGAACAACCTATACTCTCCACGTTCGCCCGGACCTGTCAAACACTCGGGCTTGTGGGAGACTCAGATGATGCTTCCAATCAGGGGTAAAGGAAACACACTGATGTCAAGTTCGTAAGTTCTATTTCTGGGACAAACACACAAAAGGAGTTAAGACAGGGTAAACAGCGTCCTGTCGTGGAATCTCTCTGGGTATCTCTCTCTGCGCATGCGCGTACAGCGCGCATGTGCTCAAAGTCTGAACTACACTCAGTGACAAAAGAGGGTATGATTATAATATATAATACAGAGACCTGAATCAATAATGGTAAATAGTACAGTTACATATTACAGCATATTCGTCTCATATATCTACACCTCCCTCCCCCTCACGCTCGTAGTGCAATCTCGAGCGGACTCTTTTTCCAGGAGCCTTTGAGAGTGACATGGGAAAACTGGGGGGTCACTGGATGAGGACTTACTTTTCTCGTCCAAGCAAGGGTTCACAGGGATGTGGGGGAGGGGTTCACCACTAGGGGACGGTACTGAACGAAGGAAGCGGCGATTCTGCCACCATACCCGACCACTAGGGAGACGGACCTCGTAATCCCTGGTCTTGCCGCAGCCCATGACAACCCCGACCTTGTCCCAGCGGTGAGACGTCGGGTCTTGAATCCGAACTGTTTGCCCGATACTCAATCTGGGAAGGGGTCGGGCGTGCTGATCGTACTGTGCCTTTACCTGGTCAGCACGGGCGGCTGCACGACGATCGCAGTCCTCGGTCTTGGCCTGCCACTCCCTCGAGAAGGACTCAGGATGGGCAGGGACACATGACCGTAGTGGGTGGCCGTATAACATCTGTGCTGGGGAGCGACCTGTGAAGTTGGGGGTATTCCGCAATTCCAATAAACCCCGGTCAAACTTCTCACAGTCAATGTTGCCTGAGGGTGCCGTCTTGAGGATGAGATGCTTGACGGACTTTACGGCAGCCTCGGCATGTCCATTGGACTGGGGATAATGTGGCGAGGACACCACATGATGAACTCCCCATCGCTCCATGAAGTCCCGGAAGTCATTGCTGGTGAACTGGGGCCCGCCGTCAGTCCTCAGGCGGAGAGGGACACCAACCTCCCGGAAGTAGCCACAGAACATACGTACTGTATGAGAGGCAGTAGTGTTGCCTCCGCAGGGAATGACAACAGGCCACCCCGAGAGCCGGTCGGCGATGACGAGAAAGGACTTTCCCGCCACAATGAAGAAATCCGCAGAGACGGATTCAAAGGGCCTCGTAGGGTTGTCATTGTTCATGAGGGGTTCCTGCTGCTGACTAGGCTGCAGCACCTGGCATGGCTCGCAGGCTTGAACGGAACTAGCGATGTCGGAGTCTATGCCTGGCCAAAACACAGCTTGTCTCGCCCGGCGTTTTGTAGCTTCCACACCCCTGTGGCTGTCGTGCAGGTGGGCTAGGGTGCGGCGGCGGAGGGCGGCAGGAACCACAACTCTTGCTCCGTACAAGACGAGGTCGCCATCAGCATAGAGGTCGTCCCGCATCTTCCAGTATGGGAGTAAAGAGCTGTGTAAATCGTACCGGTTGGAAGGGAATCCCGAGGTCACGCGGTTCAGTAGACGGATGTACGAAGGGTCCGCTCTTGCCGCGGCTCGGAGTTCCTGAAGAGTCCTGTCGGCGTCTTGCGGTGGAGACTCTTCTGAGATGACAGTGTTCCCGGTCACTACAGTCCTGAGGTGTGCCGTAGCATCAGCACATGCGATCTCGTCCTCTGGTGTGGGGTGGCTGACTGGGGCTCGTGACAAAGCATCAGGGATGCAGAGCAGCTTGCCAGCACGCCACGCAGCTGTGAAGAGGTAGGGCGAGGTCTTCTCCTTAAGGCGTTGGAGGCGGGGATTCTCGACCGCATCCAAGGAGTAGTGGTTCAGGATCGGGATGAGTGGCCGATGATCCGTCATGAGGTTGAAGTGTTGTAGGCCGATCAGATACAACCTACATTTGGACATGGCCCAGACGGCGGCTAACAGCTCCAGTTCGATGGTGGCGTAGCGAGTCTCGGCGTCAGTAAGAAACCGAGAGCCACACTGAACCAGACGAAGGCGTCCATTGCCGTGGTCCTGTAGCAGAGCGTATCCAATCCAGTAGAGGCGAGAGGCATCAGTCTGGAGGACAACTGGCAGGGCCGGGTCGAAGGACGCGAGAACAGGTGGGCTGAGGAGAGCTGTCTTGACGCTACGGAATGCCTCGTCATGGTCAGCTGTCCAGGTGAATGTTCTCTTGGGGCTCATCAGGGGGCGTAGGGGCTGTGCTGCAGCGGCGATGTCGGGGGTGAACTCGGCCAACTGGTTTACCAGGCCCATGAACGAGCGGAGGTCGGTCAGGTTGGCAGGAGTTGGGAAGTCCCGGATCGCGCTGACCTTTCCAGGATCAGCCGATATGCCCTTGCCTGAGAGGGTGTACCCACAGAAGTTCACACTAGGTGCGGCGACCACAAACTTATCCTTGTTGAGGGTGATCCCGTACTTGCGGCACCTTGTGAGCATCTGGTGAATACGCTCAAGATGCGTGGAGTAATCCTCGTCATATAGGAGCACGTCGTCGATGACCTTGACACAGTTCGCCACACCCTGAAGGGCCATGTCACCGCGGAGGCAGAAAGCATCGCCTGTAGCGGCGAAACCCATAGGTCCTCTGCAGTGCTGAAATCGGCCGTACGGTGTGATGAACGTCGTGAGGTGCTGATCTTCTTCCGCAAGTTCCATCTGCCAGTACCCACATAAGGCATCTGCTGTAGTAAAGTACCTTGCCTTCGGGTCCACACTTCGTATAGCGGCGAAGGGTGTTGGTGAAGGGTGGGTAGGGCGGGAAACTTGGCTATTCAGCTTGGTGAGGTCGACGGTGATACGCACTCCAGTAATGTTCTTGGCGACTACTACCATGGGGTGGCACCAATCCGAGGGGTCGTCCCCCGCCGGCTTAATGATCCCCTGGGCTACCATAGAGTCGAGTTCCTTCTTAACTTGGCTCTGGAAAGCGAAGGGTATCCGTCGCGGTGTGTGGATGGCGAAAGGTACTGCGTCATCCTTCAGGTGTATTCTCATGGGGGAGCCAGCCATTGGCTTGAGTGAGGCCGTCTTTAGGTCCTCCTTGGAAACCAGCACGTCCTTGAATTGCCGTAGGAAGAGCTCCCTGGCTGCAGAAGGTGACGTATTGGGTGGGAGGGGCAGCTCCTTGCACCTGTTGACATGTTTTACTTCCAGAATTGGCTTAGGGAAGTCTGAAGATATTATGGCCAACTCTTGACAGTGGCCGTATGACAGTAGTGGCATCTGAACACCTTTGTGGACCTGAATCCTGGCAGAACATGACTGCTTACCTAGGGTGAGGGTAGCCTGAAATGTACCCAGAGCAGGTGCCATTGTAGAACCGTCTGCAGTGAGCGTTGTAGAAGTTGACGGTGGTTGCAAGCTGCTCCTAGGGATCCCCAGAATGTCGAGGTGTCTTGTGCCGATGACTGTGACGTCCGCACCTGTGTCAGGAAGCATCTGGATACGGGAAGTAATGTCGCCGTATGACAGGTGAACACAGATGGGCTGAGGTGTCTTGCTGACAGGAGAAGGTGATCCCACGCGACAACAGATCTTGTTCTTCGCCGCCTGAGACTTGCAAGTAGTATCCTTTTTCTTCCGTGACTGACAGCATTTGTCAAAATGTCCAATGCGGCTACAGGAGCGGCACTGAACGTTGTTGGCAGGGCACTTCAGTGTCCTAGCCCAATGGCCACGACGGCCACAGTTATTGCAGGTGCTGTCAGCGGCAGGGCATTCAGAACCATGCCGACGAGCACAATACTGGCAGGGGTGGCCTGGCGTCGAAGTCTGAAGTGATGCTGAAGATGAAGTCGGATGTGAGGCTGAAGTCCCGTCACGTCCTTTGTTCTTCTTATATGCGGAGATGGCACACAGCTGGTTAGATGGAGCACGAATAGCAGAAGTCGCACTTCTGGTGGCTTCGTAAGAGCGGCAGGTGGTGACAACATCCTGTAGAGAGGAGGCAGTGTTGAGGGAGATAAGCTTCTGAATAAGCTCTTCGTCCCGCACACCCATGAGGATAATCATCTTCAGCTGTGTTTCCTCACAAGTCGACGAGTTCCCCGGACAAACGTCAACCTCCTCAGCGATGCGTCTGAGTCGTACGTAAAAATCTGCAAATGACTCACCCTCCAGCTGCTTACAACTGAGAAGCTCTCTCCTACGCAGAGCTTCGTTGCGGAGACCCTTGATATGCGTCTGTAAAGCATCCAAGACGTCCTTCACAGTCTTGTCTGTGTTGTGGGGGATTTGCAGGGTGTGCTCCAGGATACGTTGCGTCTCTAGGGTGAGACACATCCTCATCTGGATCAGCTGTTTCTCCCTAGGCAACCTCGATAAGTCGACCATCATCGAATAATCGTCCCATCTCCGACGCCATTCACGGAATACCTGGAACGAGGCATCAGCTTGGAGTGGCGGTGGACTCTGAGCGAGTGCTTTCTGTGGGGGGGGCAAGGAAGTTGGAGAGGACCCTTCGGGCGCACCTGTGGACGAAGGGGCAGGTGTGGCAGCTGCTCGAAGGTTCACAGGTGTCAACAACTCGATCATGGCACTGAATCTGTCATCTTCTTGTTGACGCCTGTGATCCTCTTCCTGTCGCCTCCTGATGTCGTCTTGTCGTCGGTTTTCTTCCAAAAACTGAATTAAACGAAGGAAGTCGCCGCCTGTGGCAGGTTGCGGACGTGTGTAGTGGGGGCTAAGGGTGGGTGGGGCCGCTTGATCCACTTCCCGCTCCACTTGGAGTCCACTTACTGCACCGACATCAGTCTGATGTTGGGCTTGTTGGGTATCTGGAGAAAACCCAATAAATTCTTGATCTTCCATAAGGCCTGGTTTATTTCTCTCACAATTACTGTAATTAATAAGTGAGCAGAAAAGCGACTGTCTTTAAATGGAAGATATCTGCGAGCGTCTGTGAGTGTGTGTGTGTGTGTGTGTGTGCGTTCGTTCGTGCGTGTACTCGGAGCAGGCTGGCCAGAGAGCGGGTGGCTGGCGGTATAGCAACTCCTCTCACTCCCTCACACCAGTTCCAGCCGAGTCATGAGCGGGGAAGGATGTCAAAACTTGAGCTCTCCCCTAGGTCTTAAATGGGCTTCCCTCTTTTGTAAAAAGTGCAGGAACACGGGGAAACACTTTAAAGACACTAAAGGGCACACACAACACTGCACTGTAAATCCAGGAATATCTTGAGAGGTACGCGCCGATATTCACTGGGCAGGAGGAGTTGACAAGATGGCGGCTCCGAGAGAGATTCTGCGTCCACTCCAATTCTGAATAATGTGATGTCCCAGCTAATCACTGCGCCATGTGGGAGACTCAGATGATGCTTCCAATCAGGGATAAAGGAAACACACTGATGTCAAGTTCGTAAGTTCTATTTCTGGGACAAACACACAAAAGGAGTTAAGACAGGGTAAACAGCGTCCTGTCGTGGAATCTCTCTGGGTATCTCTCTGTACGCGCATGTGCTCAAAGTCTGAACTACACTCAGTGACAAAAGAGGGTATGATTATAATATATAATACAGAGACCTGAATCAATAATGGTAAATAGTACAGTTACATATTACAGCATATTCGTCTCATATATCTACAGGGCTAGTCATCTCACACACTAAAACCAAGTTCATCTCACACTTCCGGCGTCAAACTCCGTTGACTCTGCAAGGACAAGACATCGATCAAGTAAGCACCTGCAGGTACCTTGGTCTACCCTTGCGAGCCACTACCAGCGCCACCACCTCCGCTGTCGCCGCCCACGTCATCACCCAGTGCCGCCAACGAACGAGGCCCCTCCAGTCCCTTACCCACGGCCTCAAAGGAGCCTCTGTCAGGGTCCTACGTCTCATGTACATTGCTATCGTCAGAGCTGTCATAGATTATGCCTCTCCTGTCCTTACTTTTTACTTTTTTTTACTTTTATCCTCTTCGCCACTGATCGGCTTGTTAGCCGCGTGGGCGATCAGTCACGTCTCTTTTCATTTATATTCTTCACCAAAAGATCGGCTCGCTAGCCGCCCGGGCGATCGGTCACGTCTCTGTCACGCACTGTTGACAAATACTGGGCATGCACCGGCTCCTGAATGTACCAGAACCCCCTCCAGTGTTGGTCAAGTCTTCTCTTGAAAGAGCTCACACTCGGTGCCGTCACAACACTCTCTGGTAGATTGTTCCAAGAGTTTACATCCCTCACTCCAAAAAGTTTGCCCTCACGGTTTTCTGGACTTGCGGCTTCTTCAATCTTGAGCTGTGGCCCCTTGTGGGGCGAGCGTCCGCCAGCTCCAAGTAAGGACACTCAACTGAGTAGTGTCCCCTGAGATGCTTATACACCTCAACTAGGTCCCCCCTTGCCCGTCTGTAGTATAAGCTAGGCAAGTTCAGGCGCTCCAATCTCTCAGGGTAGCTGAGATGCCGAAGTGCAGGCACCAGTCTGGTGGCCCTCCTTTGAACATTTTCAACCAACTGACAGTCCCTAGCATATCTTGGGGACCAGATGGGGTGACAGTACTCCAGATGGGGAAGCACTTCACTCCTGAAGATCGTCACGAGGGACGGACCGTTTAGATATCTGAACGACCTTCTTATAAGACCCAATAATTTATTTGCCTGATTTACCTTCTTCTCGCAATGGCCGAGAACTTCAGCTCATTGTCAACATACACACCCAAGTCCTTCTCACACACAGTCTCAACTAGTGCATTTTCTTCATCCCGTTGGGACATATGATACGCCTTCTTACCGTTGGTACGCCCCAGGTGCATCCTCTTACACTTCGTGACATTGAATCTCAGCAGCCATTTCTTCGACCATTCCTGGAGCCCACAGAGGTCCTTCTGCAGGTCTTCACAGTCCGCTTGGTTCTTAATTTCCCGAAATAACTTGCCATCATCGGCAAACATTTGTATGGAGGAGTGTACAACGTCAGGCATGTCATTTATGAAACAAACAAACAACAGCGGGCCCAATACACTGTCCTGTGGTACCCCGCTTGTTACAGGTACAGATGACGATTTCGTGCCATTAATCACCACACACTGCTTGCGGTCATGTAGAAAGTCTTCTATCCACGCTAGGACATTTCCCCGAATTCCGTACCCTTCCAGTTTGATTTTCAGCCTTTCATGGGGTACACTGTCGAAAGCCTTGGCAAAATCCTTGTAGTTGCCTCCCAGCGCGAGAAACAAAGCATAGGTAAAATCCAAAACAGAGCGATGAGACTCATCCTCGGCTGCCCTATGACCACCAGAATAGAAGTCATGCAGCGTCAACTAATCCTGCTTCCTGTCTGCGATCGAATTATTGCTCTCAATGCCATCCTTGGTGTTAAACTCTTTCGCAGTGAGAAACCGACTCCCCTGTCTCGCTCACTGAACTCACATCTTGACTCCCTCCAGCGCCGGCCTGCCCCCATTACCTTTCCCTCCCTCTCTCAACACTGGCCCGTCCACACTGCTGCTGACATCCTGCGTTATCACCTCTACACCCCTTCGACCTCTCTCCTTCCCGAGTACACTCATCCGCCCCTACCGCCGTGGACCTCCCCGTGTGTTGATGTTGTCGTCCACACCTTCCTTGGTCGTAAATCCACCCAACTGTGGTATATTCTCAAACTTAACTGCCTTGAGCAGATTGATGATGTCGCCTCTTCTCTTACGACCTCCCTCCCTCCTATCCTCGTCTACTGTGATGGGTCTGTCACCACGCTGGGCTGCGATTAGGGCAGCTGTATGGATTCCTGAGCGCCAGGCCTGCAAGAAAATCAGGGTCCACGACTGGGCCTCCTCCACTGACACTGAAAGCATAGCCATCCTCCCGGGCATTCATGAGAGGGCGACCTATGCTCGCACTGAACGCCGGAACCTCCTTATAATCAGTGACAACACTTCTGAGGCTCAAATTACCCTCCTCCTCCTCCCCTGCCGCCCAACACATCCTAGCCGCCGTCGCCAGGCTAGAACAAACTGATGACATCCGTGTCAAGTTTATTTGGACCCCGTCAAACATAGGAATAACTGCCTGTGACAGTGTTGATCGACTTGCCAAAGAAGCGACACAAGAAGAAGATATTGAAGCCACCCTCGCCCTCTCCCTGAATCATCTCAAATCTCGCATACACGCCACACAACGCGAGGCATTCAACGTAAAATGGACACACCTAAAACAACTATGCCACTATGACGCTGTAACCGGTGACTCCAACCGCCTCTACAAAGAGTATCAATCTCTGACTCGATCTCAACAAATTATGTACATAAGACGGCGCCTAGGGTATAGGTACCTATGGGAGTATATTGGCAACCCTGAGCCTGGCCGCACTGTTTGTAAGCTTTGTGGCCAACCCGACTCTCAGACCCTCTCTCACTACGTCCTCACTTGCCCTATGACCTCCTCCTACAGGTCCCCAGCCGTTACCAACACCTCTTCCCTCCCTGACCAGATATCCCTCCACGCTTTGCTATAAACAGATGAAATGTACCGGGAATTTCCCCCCCCCCCCACACACTCATCATTCTGTCACTTTATGTAACTTGCTGACAAAACCCATGACCCTTCAGGCTTCCACGCCCTTAATGCATGAGTCATAAAGGCAAGCATGAACTCTGCATGCTTCCCAGTTGGGCACTGTAAACGCTTCTGCGCTTCACCTTGCACAGGATGTAAGGGGGTGCCCAATAAACTAGCCCCCTCGTGGGCAATCTGTAAAAAACAAAAAACAAATGGCAGCGCAGCAAGTGGGAGCAGTAATGATGATGATGATGATGATGATGATGATGATGATGATGATGATGATGATGATGATGATGATGATGATGATGAAGATAATAATAATAATAATAATAATAATAATAATGATAATAATAATAATAATAATAATAATAATAATAATAATAATAATAATAATAATAATAATAATAATAAAATATTGGAATTATAAGTCTCACTTTTATAATACAATGATAACAAATTCTCCCACGACACCATCTTGATTACTGTATGGAACCCCGAGAAATAAACATTCGTGCGAGTGTGACACAGAGCGACTAAGGTGATTCCTGAACTATATCATCTCGGTTATCCACATAAACTGAAGACTTTAGGACGAACATCTATTCAGACAAGACACAATAGGGCGGATCACACAGACACATTCAAAACCTTGAAAGGGATGGGAAACGTAAACCCAAACATGTTTCTTTTTCATAATGCCACGCTTCACCACCATAAGAGGACAGCTTCAAGCTCTCCAAGGAGTAATGCAGGATGAATATAAGGAAATACTTCTCCACACACAGGGTTATAGCCTCCCCTGGGTCTTCTACCAGCCCAAGCTGTGGAAGCGAGATCAGCACAATATTGGGGTTCAATATAGCGCTGGACCTGGACAAGACTATCAAGAACAATGGAAGGATCATTCACAGGCCACTGGTCTCATTCCCGCATGACCACCTTTAGTCGGGGTCGCCATTATGTAAATTCGGGTAAATATTAACAATAATAATAACAACAGTAATAACAATATAACCAGACGCTTAAGGTTGGAGTAATTTTTAACCCACCAAGACAAACGAAACATTCATCCAAATTAGTTGCATTTCTTGGAGGACAACACCGGAAATAAGCAGTGATGGTTTAGTTTTATAGAATAAATATCTTCACCTCCATATATAACAATACCCATAGCATACTGCATATCGTTCTACCTATTTATCTATTAATTATGTAGCCAGCAAAAATCAGTAAAGCTTAAATTAGTTTACCATAAAATTTATATTCTATGAAAACTAAGAAAACGTTTTTACGGCGTAGACTGTTTCAATTCGGTTCAAGATACATGAAATGAAGGTATAATTTCACTTGTTGGCACCCTGAGAATTTTGAGATTTTTATGGTTGAAATCAATATTTTAGACAATGCTAACGCCCGTATTATTAAACAACATCTTCCCTTGAAGAGGATCGTCGTGTTTCAACCCAATTTTTAAACTAAATGAGTCCTGAGGGACACCGCAGTACAGTAAGTAATTTCAATAATATAAATTAATTTTATTGGAATTAGTTAATTTTACTGTACTGCGGTGTCCCTCAGGACTCATTTAGTTTAAAACTCGGGTTGAAACACGACGACCCTCTCCAAGGGAAGATGTTGTTTAATAATACGGGAGTAAGACTTTTTCTCCAATGGCGTTTCCCTCGAAAACGACTTATATATGCTGGGGGGTTCAGAGGGCGGAGCACCCGGCTAAGAGGATAGGTTAGGTCGTTTGCGAGAGAAACGTCATTGAAGAAAAGTGTCTTAGCGTTGTTCAAACTATTGATTGCAACCATAAAATCCTCCAAAAAATTTGGGTGACAACAAAGGAAACTTTACCGAACTGAAAAGAAGGGGAACGGGTGTATATGGGTTTTCCAAGGGTAGGGTAGTGGAAACGTGTACCAGCGTTGAGCCGGAGGGCAGCTGCAGCAGTGCACCCCTCACGCAGGGGTAGGCACCAGGTCTACCTCCCACCAGGGAAGAGGTGAGCGTCGTGTAAGCAATACCATTTCTAACCACACCCTGCAAAATACAGTGTACAGTACTTAGCAAATGTTGCAGCTGCTGAGAATGGACGGGGTTCGGAGTTACTACCAAGAGCAGAGACGTTACCGAGAACAAAATCCGTTTTGAATGTCATGTACACTAATTCTGATACGTTCCTTGATAAGATAGGGGAGTTTGAAACACTACTGAAGATACACCAACCCAATATATAAGGAGTTGAACAAGAACAGGAGAATTGACCCAGAGGAATATGAGTTCACTACTGACGGATATGACTTATTTACGAACTTTTCTCAAGTAACTTGCAAGAGGGGTGTGGTTATCTATTTTAGGCAAGACCTTAAAGCCAGCCAGGCGAGGGTACAGGGAGAGGATGCTTTTGAAGAATCCAAGTGGTGTAAAATTAAATTGAGGGGGGAGATGTACTTATTGTCGGGTGCATCTACAGATCCCCAAACTGCAGCTTACCAAACCAAAGGAACTTAAGAGCCTTAATAGACAACGCAGCGCGGCTCAACCCTAGCCACCTCCTTATCATGGGTCCCTTTAACTATGGCGACATCGACTGGAGAAATGAGCACACGCCAAATGAGTTAAATAACCCCACTACTCTTTTTGTAGAAACTCTGAGATATAATTTTCTGTTCCAGCATGTGAAAGACCCGACGTATTACAGAGGGGAGCAAACACCCAAGCCACTGGACCTCATCATAACGAACGAGGAGGGTATAGTGGCCAAGCTGGAACATCTAGCCCCAGTTGGCACCAGCCATTATGTAATGCTGTCCTTCATGAAGGTTTAACTGTTACTCAGTTCACGACAAAACCAAGCCAAGCTGTAAATATTACAAGGGAAATTACGACGGGATGAGGGAGGAGATGAGGGGTATTCACTGGCCTGACTAACTAAGGCATAAGAACAAGGACGCTACACTAAGTATCATGGCTAGTAAAGTAAACCATATGATCGAGAAATATATACCCAAAACCAAACCCGGTGCCTCTAGGAGTACAAAGAGACCGCTTCACATGAACCATGCGGCGGTCGACAAAGTAAGGAAGCCAACCCTGAAATTCAAGACGTGGGCTTGGTCGAATGATGAGCAGGACCGGAGGATGTATGCAAGAGCCAGGAACCAAGCAAAGGCAGAGTGTAGAAGCGCTGAAATGGAGTTCCAGAGGCTGGTTGCAAGCGAAGTCAAGACAAGTCCATAGGCGTTTTACCGCTTTGCAAAGACGAAATTAAAAAAGCGAGTAGGAGTATCGGATCTGAGGCTTGATGATGGTAGTTACGCAGAGTCTGATCAAGACAAATCCGAGGCATTGAACAGATTTTTTCCTCGGTGTTCACAAGAGAAGGTGCAAACAATCTTCACGATCTTAAAGAGCGAAGTGCTTCCCCTCCTGGAGTACTGTCACCCCGTCTGGTCCCCGAGATATACTCGGGACTGTCAGTTATTGAAAACGTCAAAAGGAGGGCCACCAGACTGGTGCCTGCACTGCGGCACCTCAGCTACCCTGAGAGATTGGAGCGCCTGAACTTGCCTAGCTTATAATACAGACGGGCAAGGGCGACCTAATTGAGGTGTACAAGCATCTCAAGGGGCCCTACTCAGTCGAGTACCCCTACCTGGAACTGGCGGACGCTCGCCCCACAAGGGGACACAGCTCAAGGTTAAAGAAGCCGAGAGTCCAGAAAACTGCAAGGAGTAACTTTTTCGGAGTGAGAGTTGTGAACTCATGGAAAAACCTGCCAGAGTGTTGTGATGGCACCGAGTGTGAGGTCTTTCAAGACAAGACTGGATAAGCACTGGAGCACGTTCAGATACATTCAGGAGCCCGTGTATGCCCAGAACATGCCAACAGTGCGTAACACAGACGCCCAAGCGGTGAAGAGGATAAAAGGAAAAGTAAAACATTTAAGACGCGTTTAACTTAAAGTCAAATACTTGTATGTCTTTACATGCACAGATAAAGAGACTCAAATACGAGGATTTAGTTTTATTTGTAGTGAGTAAAATTAGTACAGTAGTAGCACTGGATAGATTATCCGTTCAGACAGTGGATATTCTCACGATCCGGTATGTGGGCAGATAACCGGATATTTATATACACGCAAAATATAATGAAGCAACGTAGAATATAATGGAAGTCAAATAACTAGAGAGATTAAAACACAAAACACGACGGAATAATGATAATACGTGAACAAATTACATTAAAGAAGAGAATAAAAGCAAGTAGAATAATGACAAAATAAAACAAGGAACAATAAAGATGATACATAAAACAAAGAATCAATAAAGATGAGATAAAAAACAAGGAACAATAAAGATGAGATATAAAACAAGGAACAATAAAGATGAGATATAAAACACGGAACAATAAAGATGAGATATAAAACATGGAACAATAAAGATGAGATATAAAACAAGGAACAATAAAGATGAGATATAAAACAAGGAACAATAAAGATGAGATATAAAACATGGAACAATAAAGATGAGATATAAAACATGGAACAATAAAGATGAGATATAAAACAAGGAACAATAAAGATGAGATATAAAACAAGGAACAATAAAGATGAGATATAAAACAAGGAACAATAAAGATGAGATATAAAACAAGGAACAATAAAGATGATATATAAAACATGGAACAATAAAGATGAGATATAAAACAAGGAACAATAAAGATGATACATAAAACAAAGAATCAAAAAAGAAGAGATATAAAACATGGAACAATAAAGATGATAATTATATAAAACAAGGAACAAAAAAGATGAGATATAAAACAAGGAACAATAAAGATGAGATATAAAACAAGGAACAATAAAGATGATAATTATATAAAACAAGGAACAAAAAAGATGAGATATAAAACAAGGAACAATAAAGATGAGATATAAAACAAGGAACAATAAAGATGATATATAAAACAAGGAACAATAAAGATGATATATAAAACAAGGAACAATAAAGATGAGATATAAAACAAGGAACAATAAAGATGAGATATAAAACAAGGAACAATAAAGATGAGATATAAAGCAAGGGACAGTATGACCAGCATGACCATAGTCATCAACATACGAGGGAATGATCCGACATTCGCCACGGATCTTGACCCACCACCAACATTGACATTCCTTGTTTGTGAGTGGCCATGCCTCCTGCTATTCGCCGCCGACACCCTCACAGTTCCCACATGTTATTACCAACTATACCAGAAGTCTCTACTTTACTAGCACTATTTTACTAATTTTTTTCAGTAACATTCTTCAACTCAGTACTTTTATTATTAAATCTTCATTACTATTTCTATAATTCTTAATATATTAGACATAATTTTCAGTCGAATTTTTTCTCCGGTGTGGGAGGTCGTGAAGCGCTGGTTGGTGGTCACAGGAAGACCTACATCCCCAGCTTCCCGCTCCCTCCACACAAACTCACTCTGGTGTCTATAAACAGTATCTCTCCCTCTTAAAGGAGGAGGTAAGGGAGGAGGCAGGAGGCAGCGGAGGAGGATGAAGGAAATTTCATGGCCAGTGACTGGGTTAGGATGGATATGCCGGAAGCACGAAGGATATTTTTTTTTCTGGAAAACAGAAGCACGATTCAACACTTGGACGCAAGTTTTCTGGATTCTTTTTATTATATAGTTTTATATAATTTTGATCTATTAGAGAACATCGGATAAGAATTTAGCCTGAGTATATTCTTAAGCTTATTGTCTGCTGAGCGAAGAGTTACACTACCTACAAAGAATGAATGTTATCAACCATGAGGTTTGTATTCATGTAATCTCTGACTAAACGTCTTCATATACAACAATAGTGCACTATGATCAATGTTCACATAAAGCTGCGTTCACACCAAACGTGTCGACTCAGATCGAATCTTGATTCTACGTGACTTGCCATTCAAGACGACACTATTTTGTTCGTAATTTTGCAGAAACCGTTCACACCAGGGGGGTCGAGTCGAATCGATTCGAATCACGCCGAGTCGAGTCGAGTCGATTCATGAATACGGCCAGACTCATTTTTTCGTCAGTCATCGCGAGTCCGTTGTCGTGTTACCTATAAGATTCAATATTTTTTTCTCAAGATAATGTTTCATAATAATTTGTCATTATTAATCGTCAAATATTACGTTACCTGTCAATATTATGGCTATTCTTTCTTCAACTCCAATGGCACGTCTGTAGTTTGTGTCCATTTTCTTTACATATATTCCTGTCATATTAACCAGCTTCTTGTAGTTTACCATTGTTATTTAGAAGAAACGGTAGAATTTGTCTGGGTAATTTAGCAAGTCTGGAAACGAATAACAAAAAACACCAAAATCTGGTTTTTTGGTGTTGAGTTCATGCACCCATACTCGGTTCATCTTCCTCCTACGCCGCCGAATCCACAACCGAATATGTAAGGCTGCGAGAGAATGTGTCCATACCGCTAGACATTTGACAGGATTTTGACAAACGTGACTCTTCTCGACTCTTTCTGTGTGAACGGAAACGAAACTGCTAGGGGAACATTGGCACGGGGGTGGAGGAGACTGCAGTGGGAGCGGGTAAACAAAGTGAAAGATTACAGGGAAATAGTGTTAGGAATGATGACAAAACTAAATTGATTGATTGAAACATTTTATTTAGCCAGAAAAATACAGATACAGAGTGGATAATAATAACAATATTAACATGGCTGAGCCAGTTGAGAACCTGAGCTCTCTTTGAGGCACCTGTTAATTATATACTATGCATTTGTCTCAAGGAAGTATTATGTAACATTTAGAATCATCTGGAATAGTACAATAGCATGGTAGTAATAAGTACATCTCACAATGTTACTGTTAGGTTCTGAATAATAAGTTCTATATACAGGAGAGAACACAAACACCTGTATAGTTTTGTAGGTTCGGTTTACTGGATAAGAGTATGTACACAAAGGAGAGCAACGGTCTCCCTGGCTAGGCTCCTTGTCAACTGCTCTAGGCGACGTATGGCAAGTGATACATTAGCAGCTTCCATACGTCGCCAGGCACATTAATTAGGCATGTGGGATATGGTAATAACATTGCCACACGCTGCTAGCTACATAAATGGAGCACATACATAATATACATACATGACATATAATCCAGCATACATAATATACATACACCTCCCTCCCCCCTATACGCTCATAGCAAAGTCTTGAGCGGACCTTTTCTTTTGGATCCGTTCTGAGCGTCGAGGGACTTCATCACTGGGAAGGGTATGGGACTCAACACTGGTGGCGGGGCCAGCAGACGGCATTGTTACGGGTCGGAGGAAACGGCGGTTCCTCCACCACACACGACCACTGGGTAACCGCACCTGGTAGTCCCGTGACCTGCCGAGACCCATGACTACGCCTACTTTGTCCCAACGTAGGGAGGTCGGGTCCTGAACACGGACTTGGGTGCCGACACTCAACCTGGGGAGAGAACGGGCGTGGTCATTGTAGCGGGCGACGACGTCCTGAACACGTTCGGCGGCTCGGTGATCACAATCCTCTGTCTTGGCCTGCCACTCCTTGGAGAAGGATTGAGGGTGAGCAGGGACACAAGAACGGAGGGGGCGTCCATACAAAACCTGGGCAGGGGAGCGTCCGGTGTAGTTAGGTGTGTTGCGGAGTTCAAGAAGACCCCTGTCGAAGGCCTCGCAGTCAATGTTCCCAGAAGGGGCCACCTCAAGGATGAGGTGCTTCAGGGATTTGACAGCAGCCTCAGCGTGGCCGTTGGACTGCGGGTAATGGGGCGATGACAACACATGCCGGACTCCCCATCGGTCGAGGAACACAGCAAAGTCCCGGCTTGTGAACTGAGGCCCTCCGTCGGTTCGCAGGCGTACAGGAACGCCCACGTCACGGAAGTAGTGGCGGAACTTGCTGATGGTGGCGGCAGACGTCGTGTCATTACCGCACTTGATGACAACCGGCCAACCAGAGAGACGGTCGACGATAACGAGGAAGGACTTTCCTGACACACAGAAAAAGTCGGCCGACACAGACTCAAAGGGGCGGGTGGGGTTGTCGTCACTCATGAAGGGTTCCTGCTGCTGGCTGGGTTGTAATACTTGGCAGGGCTCACACGCACGGACAACATTGGAGATGTCGGAGTTGATGCCGGGCCAGAACACAGTCTGTCGTGCACGTCGTTTGGTGGCCTCAGCTCCACGGTGACTGTCGTGAAGGCGGGCCAAGGCGTGGGGACGTGATGCAGCAGGGACAACTACACGTGCTCCGTACAGAACAAGGTCTCCGTCGCAGTAGAGTTCATCGCGGAGTTTCCAATACGGGAGCAGGGTGTTGTGAAGATCGTAGCGGTTGCTAGGAAATCCATTCCTCACACACTCGACGAGTCGGACATAGGAAGGGTCATCTCGGGCCGCTGTTCGAAGGTCCTCCATTGCCTTGTCGTCATCTGGTGACAGGTCCGAACGAAGGGATTGGACGGCATGGAGAGTGACCACAGTCCTGACGGAAAGAGCGAGGTCGGAGTCGAGTACATGGTCTTCTGGAGTAGGGCGGCTGACAGGAGAGCGGGATAAGGCATCAGGGATGCAGAGCTCCTTACCAGCACGCTACACTGCAGTGAAGATGTACGCCGAGGGTTTCTCTTTCAGACGCTGGAGGCGAGGGTTCTCAACGGCGTCTAGCGTGTAGTGGTTGAGGATCGGGACAAGCGGGCGATGGTCGGTCACTAGGTGAAAGTATTGCAGGCCTATGAGGTAAAACCTGCACTTGGACATCGCCCAAACCGCAGCCAACAGCTCCAACTCAATAGTGGCGTAGCGCGTCTCAGTGTCAGAGAGGAAACGCGAGCCACACTGGACGAGCCGGAACTGCCCTCCACCATGATCCTGCAGTAGGGCGTATCCCACGCCATACAAGCGTGAGGCGTCTGTCTGCAGAACTGTCGGCAAGGCTGGGTCGAACGTGGCGAGGACAGGTGGACGAGACAGGGCCTGTTTCACTTGCTGGAAGGCCTTGTCGTGGTCGGGGGTCCACAGGAATGTCCTCTTGGGGCTCATCAGGGGGCGAAGTGGTTGAGCAGCTGCGGAGATGTCCGACGAAAACTCTGCTAACTGGTTGACGAGACCGATGAAGGACCTCAAGTCGGTCAGGTTAGCATGGGTGGGAAAATCCGTAATGGCGCGGACCTTTTCCGGGTCAGCTGCGATACCATTCCCTGAGAGGGTGTACCCACAAAAGTCAACTGAAGAGCTGGCCAGAACAAACTTGTCGGCATTTAGGGTAATGCCGTGCTTCCGGCACCTGTTGAGTACCTCGTAGATACGGCAGAGGTGATCCATATAATCCTCGTCGTACACGAGTATGTCGTCGACCACTTTCACGCAGTTTGCCAGACCTTGTAGAGCCATATCACCTCGAAGACAGAAAGCGTCTCCTGTAGCGGCGAATCCCATGGGGCCACGGCAATAACTGTAACGTCCATGCGGGGTGATGAAAGTTGTGAGTGGTCGGTCTTCTTCGGCAAGCTCTATCTGCCAGTATCCACACAGGGCGTCCATCGTTGTGAAGAAGCGCGCCTTCGGGTTCACGCTGCGTATAGCTGCAAAGGGCGTGGGAGAAGGGTGCGCAGGACGAGACACCTGGTTGTTGAGCTTGGAAAGGTCAGTGGTGATCCGAACACCACCTTTAGGTTTTGCGACGACAACCATCGGGTGACACCATGGAGACGGGTCATCGCCGGTTGGTACAATAATTTCTTGGGCGACCATGGAGTCCAGCTCGTTTTTGACCGCCTCGCGGAAGGCCAGGGGAACCAGTCGAGGGGTGTAAATAGCGAATGGCTTCGCGTCGTCCCTCAGGTGGATCCTCATGGGGGGGCCTGCCATCTTCTTGAGAGGCTTGGATTCCAGAGCGGACTTGGTCACCAGAACGTCGCTGAATTCCTTCAGGAAGTACTTCCGAGCATCGGAAGGAGAGGTGTCACTGGCAAGAGGCAGGGGTAGGGCGGCAGCAGGGTCGTTGCTGCTCCCTTTTTGCACCCTGTTGGCGTGTTTTACCTCAAGAATAGGTTTGGGGAAGTCCTGGGAGATGATGGCCAACTCCTGACAATGTCTGTAGGACAGCAAAGGAGTCTGGACACCGTTATGCACATCAATCCAGGCTTGACACGACCTGTTGCCAAAGGTGACTTGTGCTTGGAGTGAACCCAGGGCCGGGGTCATCTGTGAACCATCTGCCATAAAGCGGAGATCCTTGGGGGGCGGTCCTAGATCACTTGGAGAGAGCCCCAAGCCTTGCAAATGCTGGGGACCGATGACTGTAGCATCAGCGCCGGTGTCGGGCAACATCTGAAGACGGGATGACACACCGCCGTAGGTCACAATGACCACTGATATACTGAGGGACTTTGGTCCTGGGACGCTGGGGGGAGCACACATTCCTAATGTGGCTCGAGCGTTGTCAAGAGTCGTCGTACCTCTGATTGGAAGACTGTGGGCGGCCCTCTCTGGTGGAGGGGGGCTGAAGCTTCCGCCGACGCGGTCCCTTGGGTATGTTGGAAGGGCAACACTTGTCATAGTGGCCCAGACGACCGCACACATTGCACTGGACGCGTTTGGCTGGGCACCGTACTGTGAGTGACCAGTGGCCCTTACGGTCACAACTGTTGCAGGTAGACTGAGCAGCTGGACACACCTGTGTTCCGTGCTGCTTACCACAGTTGTTGCAAAATAAACCGGGCGTGGACGTGGTGGGCGAAGGCGTAGGAACAGACTTCTTGTCCTTCTTGTACCGGGACACAGCGCGTACAGCTGTAGGGGGAGCACGGATGGCAGAGGTGGCACACCTGGCAGCCTCATAGGAGCGACATATCGTCAACACATCCTTAAGAGAAGAGGAAGAGTCGAGGGAGGTGAGGCGTTGGACAAGTTCCTCGTCCTTAACACCCATCAGGATCACCTGCCTCAACTGGGTCTCCTCGCACTGCTGGTGGTGGCCTGGACATATATCTACCTCTTCCGAGGCTCTCTTAAGACGCACGTAAAAGGCGTCAAAAGACTCACCCTCCATCTGTCTGCAGCTAAACAATTCCCTCCTGCGCAGAGCTTCATTCTGCTGTCCTTTGATGTGCTGTTGTAGAACGTCCAGTACCTCCTCTACAGACAGCAAAGAGGTTGGGGGTACCTGCAACGTATGTTCCAAGACACGCTGAATTTCCAAGGACAGGCACATACGCAGCTGGATGAGTTGTTTAGGCTGTGACAAACTCTGGAGATCCACCATTGTAGAGTAATCAGTCCACCGTCGCCGCCATTCACGAAAAGTCTGGAAATTCACATCAGGCTTCAAGATGGGCGGTGTTTGAGGTGCTGCTTTAGGTGGGGCTGGGGGGTGTGAAGGAAGCATGGATGGGGTATCTGAACCAGTCAGTACCGAGGCAGTGTTAGAGCCAGGGGCTTGGTTAACAGTGAGGCGAGATATCAAGGCTTCAAACCGTTCACTGTCTTCCAATCTCCGTTGGTTGTCTCTTTCTGCCTCTGCTTGCCTTCTGTGCTCATCCGCCAAACGTCTGTGGGCTTCATCCTCTCGTTTCTCATCTCTCATAAACTTCAGTAAAGCAATTATCTCTGGAGACAACGCTGAATATTGAGGTGAGGGACTGCGCGATGTGGGGGCTGGAGCGTCGTGGCCGGCCTGGTCATCCATCTCTGCGGTGCTATCACCCGCCTGGCTCATCCAGACGCTGGGTCCACGGCTACGTAAGGCGTGAGACATAACTACTTCCTCTGTGTACTATGTCTTAAATCAGTGTTGACCGGTCAGCCCGTCGTATCAACAAGATTTCAGACAAAAATTAATTAAATACACAGATAAGTAGGTTATATATATAAAATATATATAAGAAGCCGCGCGGTCAGCGAGTGTTAGTACGTGTGTGTGTGGTGTCCCGGGCGGGTAGAGAGTCTCGCCCCAGCTGTGAGGGGGGGGGGGGGTGGAGGCGGCGCTGTGAGGGGGTGGAGGGAGAGGCGCGGCGACTCCCAGTCAGCCCAGTACCCTCAGGACGCGGTCAGAGACGGGTGCACTGAACTCTACTCCTTACAAATGCCCAGAACGTGCCGTATACCTTGGGAATCCTTTAGAACAAGGTCACACATGAATGGCACGAAACACACAATGCGCTAAACACTTCACAGAAAATCACTGTCACTGACACTGCTCAAAGTTGCTGAAATTCTTCGAGGAGAGCTGACGCGTGGGAGTTGACCCAAGGCGAGGAGGAGTCCATCCGGCTTTCCACAGACTTTGCGCTATCACTCGTAATTATCCAGTAAGATCGGATCACTGCGCCATGTTAGGTTCTGAATAATAAGTTCTATATACAGGAGAGAACACAAACACCTGTATAGTTTTGTAGGTTCGGTTTACTGGATAAGAGTATGTACACAAAGGAGAGCAGCGGTCTCCCTGGCTAGGCTCCTTGTCAACTGCTCTAGGCGACGTATGGCAAGTGATACATTAGCAGCTTCCATACGTCGCCAGGCACATTAATTAGGCATGTGGGATATGGTAATAACATTGCCACACGCTGCTAGCTACATAAATGGAGCACATACATAATATACATACATGACATATAATCCAGCATACATAATATTCATACAGTTACCACGGTTATCACTTCAATATCTATCTATCTATCTGTCTATCTCACTCACTCACCCACCCACTCACACCCACATATATATATATATATATATATATATATATATATATATATATATATATATATATATATATATATATATATATATATATATATATATGTGTATGTGTGTGTAATATTCAGAAATTTCAGTGTAATTTCAAATGCCGCTCCATGGGCAATACTGAGTTTTCAAGGTCGACTGAGGGAGGAGCGCTCCTGCACGTAGTGAGAGCCTATACGATATTAAATGTAATTTACCGAATTAATATGGAGGTGAATTATGAAATTAAATATCAGTTATAAAATTAAAAGTAATCATAGATCGGTTCTCAGTCTGAATAATGTGACGGGTGTCCCAAGAAAGTTATTATTAGGCGGAAAATATGTCACTTAGGCCTAAGCTAACGCCTTCGGTAGACACAAGGCTGGCTGGTCCCCAGTCACGCGAAAGCGGTCGAACAGAGAAGGCAGACTGTGCGTCAGAGAGGACGAAACGGTCACGTGGTTTAGTCACCTGTGTTGCGCTATTGCAGTATAACAAGTAAGTCTCATTCGATCTCAGATAAGGGTTAGATGGGGCAGTGATAAAGTTAATAAGAGCTAACAGTGAGTAAATTTAAGGGTTTTCGTCAGAACCCACTTGACTGCTGGAGATTGACTGCGAGAGATTGATTGCCGTTTGAGACTGCCGTTGATGTTTGAAGATTTTCGATTTTCGCCGTTGGAACGATCAGTGTAGGTTTGTCGCTGGTTAGCAGGATAGCAAAGAATCTCTTGAGTGAACGAGTGCTCCCTACAACTAAAATGATAAGGGACCAGCATCAGCATTGGGTGATCAGTTCTTACCACGTGGGTGCACAACACGTGCCCTCGGTCAGCTAGAGGTATTACCTACTGGCCATGGTCACCTGCGGGCGTTCTCTCTTCCCGCCCATGGACGCACTGAGAGTACACTGAGGCTATCTGAGTAAATTAATGGTCACACACTGAGACCAAGAGTCTAGGGGGTACCTAGAGAAACATTTTATCTCCCTTATTACAGGCGTATGTTGAGCTGGGTGGAGCATGGTTCACGGGTATTGGTGGACCCAGTAACATCTCAATAATAGTGACAATATTTTTGTGTGTAGTTAGTGCCATTTTTTTCAGTTACTGATATTATCTTGACGTGTGTAGTAATAGTTCTTAAATGATTTTGATAGTATTGTTTTTTAATGTTTGTGTCACTAAGTGAAACCAGAGTGATACTGTGATTTAATTCCTTTAATGCATTTAATTTTTCTTTATAATTTCGATCGCAGGCATAACCTTTGTTCCCCAGAGTAGTGTTTAAGTTAGGTTAAGAAGTGTGCATCTGTTGGGGTGATATAATTTTGTGCCCTGAAGGCCTATTCAAGGTGGAGTTAATAAGTTCTAATTTTTTTATACAATTTCTCAGTGCTTGTTGAGTGCCCTTAAGGCCTATTCATTGTAGAGCTATTAATTTCTTATTTTTTTTAATACCATTTTCTCAGTGATTGATATTAATTTGTTGAAAGCCCTTAAGGCCTGTTTCATGTGCGCAAGCAACATTTCTTAATACCTTAAATTTATTGTTGTCTGATGAGGTATTGTCTGAGTTTCTAATAATTTCAATATCATGTATAACTTTTATTCCCCAGAGTAGTGTTTTAAGTTCAGGTTAAGAGGTGAGCATATTGGTGTACCATTATTTGATTGTGTCTGTAGTGTTGGAGGGAATATAAGTGTCTAAATTTTACAGTGTGTCTCATTCATCCCAGTCACAGACGCTATCCTTCCACGGGTCACGGACAATTCATTTTGTTTAGTAAATTTACGTGTTCTTGTGCTGGTTCGGAATTTTTCTCAAAGGGGCGCTTCCACTGCAATTACCGTCTAATAATCTTTAATAAACCCCAAGTCAAGTGAGAAATTAAAGTCCAGTAAATTTCGACCGGTTACACACACACACACACACACACACACACACATATATATATATATATATCCCAGAGAGGAGTGTTAAGTCCTATGCTCTTTAATATACTGATGCACAAGCTTATTGCTGACATTCCAGTTCAGCCAAACGAAGCCGTAATACGCTATGCTGATGATATCTACATTATGACACAAACCAAACTCAGGCTCCAAGCCTTGCTGGATGTATTTGCTCAGAGAACTGTTGAATGTGGTCTCTTAATATCTGTTGACAAGACGAGGGTCCTCAATCCTCGTCCTGCTCACCCTCTGCCTCTTGACTATAACATTAATAGCATGCCCTTGGAACTATGTAGCTCCTATAAATATCTTGGAATTTGTGTGAATGATGCAAACTTTGTCAGCAACCTTCGTGACAAACTAATGCAGCGCATTAAACCCCCCCAGAACCCTTGTTGGCAATGGCTATGGAATTAACATCACCTATGCTCGTACTTTCTATCTTCACTTCATTTGTTCTGTAGTTGACTATCGTGCTCTCCATCTTGTGACTATTCCGCCTAAACAACTCAACAGCCTTGAGGTAGTGCAAAATGAAGCCATGCGCATCATCCTAGGTTGCCCAAAATCAACCAGAATTGTAAACATGAGGAAAGAGCTCGGACTGCCCTCCCTATCTGGGAGGTTAGCTCTACTTAATACCATGTTTTGTGTCAAAGTTTTGAAGAACAATGGTTCTCAAACTACAGGTCAAACTGAGTTGATGTTCTATCTAAGTAATCCCGACCATCTCGCCAACCTTCCACGAAAGACTCTCTTTGGGGCGTGGCTTCATAAAAGTGTTGCAGATCTCTTGAAACTGAATGTCCCAATCACCCCAGACGAACCTATTAATGCCATTCCTCCTTGGCTGGATATATCAGTTCCTATTAATTACACTCCTGTTGGTAGTAAGCAAATGTTAAACACCGATGTGGTGAGATGTGTCGCACTAGAAACTATTAACAGACACATAGAGAGTATTAAATCAAGTGAATGTTATGCTTTTACTGATGGCTCTGTGCAGACAAACACAGGTAGAACAGGCTGTGCAATTGTAATATATAAAGAAAAAGAGATGATAGTGTCAAACAAGCAAAGGCTGAACAACTGGGCCAGCACAACACAAACTGAACTCACTGGAATCTACTTAGCCACAGACTACCTCAAAGAAAATGGAGGTGGGGTGATATTCTGTGACTCTCAAAGTGCTTTGAAATCAAAGAACAGCACGTCAGGCTCTATGTCTAAAGTTGTATGTGATATTAAAAGGAATGTGATAACTGCCAATGAGAAGAACTTTCGTATCGAATTTGTGTGGATTCCGTCCCATGTTGGAATCAGGTATCATGACCGTGCTGATAGACTGGCCAATGAGGCATGTAAGAAAGAAAATGTTGACCGTGACCTTGGCCTGTCCAATGCTGTAATTAAAAACATTCAAGTCAGAATCATGAACTCTGATCTAGAAGAAGTGAGAAATGCAGAGTGACCTGACAGTTGTAGCATTAGTGAATATGACAAATTTTGTGACGAGAGGTACCGGTATGGCCAGCATAAGGACAGAACCAGACAATGTAATGTAGTCGTGGCCAGAATTAGGCTAGGATACAGACACATTTGGCAAGTTAGTAACGCTGTACCCATACCGGAACACTCAGCATGTAAACTTTGTGATAAACCTTTAAAGCATACACTTGAACACTATATTATTGAATGTGACACTGTCAAAGACTTCAGGCCACCTGACTTACTGTATCTTGAACTATGTAATTACTTCATTGAATCAGGTGTGCTTGAGGACATTCTTGCTGTTTATCCCAAATTTGCTAGCCCACACTGATTAGTCTTCAATTAGAATATGACTCCAATGTATGTGATCCACTGACCTATATATACTGTTAATGAATATGATGTATTTCCTTCTTTGTGTACGAATCTCTATCCTGCATGGCAGTGAACAGTGGCATTACCCACACGAATCTGACTGTCATGGGTTGCGTTAGGCTTACCCACGCAACCAAATCCAAAGTTTGTTTTACCAGAGATAAGACGCCCGGCGAGGCATAACTGGGACATGTATTTTTCAATTAGTGTATGTCAGCCAGCCTTTAGGGGGGTGGGTAGTGAAACAGTGTTGTACTGTTCATCGCTTCACACCCAAAAACCTTATTTTTAAGTAGTACCCCCTGAGACATGGGTTAGTTAAGACGTCGTCCCCATCCTCTCCCTCCTGAAAGGGGGCGGGACACCACACCACACAGAGTCCTTCACCGCCACTCCGTCCTGTGAACCGTCGTCGACACGAGACTAAGCGTGTTAACCTAGGTTGTTATCCCCGTGGAAATATCACGTGTGGATGCCTGGTTGTGGATGCCTGGTTGCGACAAGAGCAATCCAGGCTGGCCTATGAAACCTACAGTAAATGGTTAATTAATTCACGCTTACAGAGTTCTCCTGCACGACACCCGTCTACTGTGACCGTGATCGACACGAGACTAAGTGTGTTAACCTAGGTTTGTTATCCCCGTGGAAATATCACGTGTGGATGCCTGGTTGCGACAAAAGCAATCCAGGCTGGTCTATTGCACCTAAATGGTTAATTCAAGTCACGCTTACCAGTTCTCCTTGCCGCGACAACCGTCTACCGTGACTCAGTGACGCGAGACTATGTGTGGTACACCAAGAGTACCTTTTGTTGTTATGACCGTGGAAGGTCGACACGAGACTAAGCGTGTTAACCTAGGTTGTTATCCCCGTGGAAATATCACGTGTGGAAGCCTGGTTGCGACAAAAGCAATCCAGGCTGGCAGTAAATGTATCACTTGAAGAATTAAGGCTCTGTTGAGTTATATCCATAGTAGAGTAATCACATGTGTCCCCAAGTTAAAAATTCTCTTTTAGAAGATTAATTTTATTACAGCGTGAACGTGAGTGAATCATATATCCATGCAAATTGTAAATCATTGTATGGAAGCTTGACAAATAAATGTAAGTGCAATTATCTGCCCGTATCTGTGATCCTATCTTATTATTACTAAAGGTAATGACTGATTGGTAGTATAACCAATAACTTAGATGGATGTTGAAAATTAAATGAATTAATTAAATCATCATTTATCAAGTATAAATCATGGAATGTCGAGTGGTGGAGTGAACTTCTACGTAGATACGCCATAATCTCCTGTAAGTAACCAGCAGTGGCGGCTCGTGAAAAAAAAATGGAGGGACTGCAAGCCTCACACCGAGTCCCCACCAAACAATAAGCATGGAATTTCAGAACAGTACAAGCAGGAACAAAGAATATACACGCCAGTTTAACATCAGTGTTTATCAGAAATGTGAATGGCTCTGTGGTTGTGACGAGGCAAATACTTTATTCTGCTTTCCATGCTTATTGTTTGGTGGGGACTCGGTGTGAGGCTTGCAGTCCCTCCATTTTTTTTTTCACGAGCCGCCACTGGACTAACCAGTGTGAAGGTATCGAACTCTACGGTAAGAAATAAGAAATACGACATAATATTATCTTTATATAATATAATCCACTCATACCACTACCGACTCCTACTACCAAAACCATGACACTGACCTATATATAGTGTCAATGAATATGATGCATTCTTTGTGGACGAACCTCTGTCCTGTATCGCAGTGAAGAGTGACATTACCCATATGAATCTGACCTCTATACATTTATAGCTGTTAATGAATATGATGTATTTCTTTGTGTATGAACCTCTGTCCTGCGTGGCAGTGAGAAGTGATACCACCCTCAGTGCCAAGACCTGACTGAATTACTCAGAATAGGCAAACTGTACTACAAGCTCTGCCAATAAATTTGTTAAACTAAACTATGTAGATGATGTTCTTTGTCTTTGGCCTAGAAACAGTGACCCATTGGAATTTTTAGACAAGCTTAATGATATTGTCCCAAGTATCACATTCAAAATTGAAAGAGAAATAAATGGATCCCTTCCATTCCTTGATATGCTTATCATGAGAAATGGCCAAAACTACAAATTTAAGGTACACAGAAAGCCCACACAGGTAGACAGTTTCATACACTTTTTATCGAATCACCTGGAGTCTACCAAAATGTCAGTTTTTTCTGCTATGTTCTTGAGATGTCTGCGTATTTGTGAAGCTGAATTTATTAATGATGAATTGAAACACATTCGTTCCATTGCACAAAAACTTGGGTACCCTTCTGTGTTTGTTGATCGTTGTTTTAAAAGGGCTAAAAAATCCTTTCAGTCCTCTCAAACCAGGCAAATTCATACACTTAAGAATATTTTGACTCTGCCCTATCGTAATGAATTTGTCCCGTTAGATCGGTCCCTCAAACTACTAAATATTAATGTTGTTTTCAAGTATGACTCAACCATTACCAATATGTTAATAAAAAATAGCCCAAGTTTGAATGTAAATGGAAGTGTTTATTGTATTCCACGTAGCAAATGTAATGGTAATTATGTAGGACAGACAAGAAAAACATTGCAGCTCAGAATCAGACAACATACAGTAAGTACAATATCTGAAAGCAGTGCCCTGTTCGTTCATGTTAGGAATAATAATCATCCCATTGCTTGGAAAAAAAGATTAGAAGTATTCAAATCATCTTGTGTCATAGAAAGACTTCTAGTTGAAGCTAGTTTGATTAAGGAATTAAAATCAATAAACCTTAGTGATGGTCATTTCAAAACTGATAATATGTTACATAAATTTATTTGTCATTGGCCCAAGGTTAAAAATGCTTTGAAAACCTTGGATCTAGATGGATGATAGTTATTTAGTGGGTCCTTATTTTTGACCTGACCTGAGTAGTCACGTCGCTCCCCTTCTCATAAGCTCCTCTACGTGTGTGTTGGTGTTGGTGTGGGGATTAGTGGATGACATCATTATATATATATATATATATATATATATATATATATATATATATATATATATATATATATATATATATATATATATATATACACATATAAATTAGAGTGGAATTTAAAAACATAAGTATAATGGGGGAGCAGTACAACCTGGGTTGTACAGAAATAAGGTTGAACAAGAGGACAGAGCTTTCAGGATTTTGTCTAGTTGGCAATTAAGTTTATTGCAATGGTATTTACTTATTTATTTACATGGTAATTTCCGATAAAACTGATTTGATGGTACAATAAAAGCAGGTACTGTAAATATAGTAAGTGTTACAAGAAGTATTAATACTTCGACAATAGATATTTTTTTAGAGATGATTAAAAGGAAGGGGGTAAGTTGTTCCACACCTTCACACCATGATATTTTATGGAGGTCTGGGACTGAGAAGAGCGCATAGGGGGTGGTCTTAGTAGCTCTGGGTGTCTTAAGTTGTATCTCTGATTATTCCGGAACTGGAAGTAATTATTGTCAAGCATGTGATTGGTAGATTTGTAAACAAAGAGGGCACAGCAGTAAGTGTTAATATCCTCAAATTTAAAAAATTTCAATATAGCAAATTTTTCGTTTGTGTGATCTGTTTATTTTCAAGTAAGAACATAAGAAAGTGGGATACTGCAGGAGGCCGACTGGCCCATACAGGGCAGATCCCTTTCACACCCATCCCAGCACTTCCATGTGCCTATCCAACTTCGTCTTGAAGCTCCCTAGCGTCCCCTCGATCCTACTATAGCACTCGGTAGCCTATTCCACATATCCACAACTCTATTACCAAACCAGTGCTTGCCTATATCCTTTCTGAATCGGAATTTATCTAATTTAAAGCCATTTGTTCTAGTTATTTCGTTATTACTGAGTCATTGTCTGTACAACTCTCTTTTGTGCAGTAACCAGAGATTGTATTTTTGAAGAGCCAGAGGCCCCCCATAGTGTGTGACAGTGTATCAGGTGTTGGTAAACAAGATCATGATAGATTTCTTTCATTGCTGTGGGAGCGAGTGACTGTCGAGTGTGATACTTGATACCACACTGTTTATTGATTTTACTGTGAATGGCTTGTATGTGGTTTCTCTAGTTAAGTTTCTCATCAACAATAACTCCGAGGAATTTAGTATTTTGTTCGCGTTTAAGGACTATATTACCAAGATACAGGGGGTCCAAGTCTGGAGGTAAGTTTTTTCTTCTGTGAAAGATCGTGTAGTGGGTTTTCTCAAGGATTAAGGTCAGTTTATTATGTATTACCTAGAACACGACTAACTTAAATGTCTACTACGCAAACAGTAGAAGTATGAGAAACAAAATGGATGATATTAGGGCCTTGGTATGTACCGAAAAAATCGATGTAATAGCATTCACTGAAACATGGATCAACCTAGACTCACGTGAGTTACCGGTCGAATACCAAATTGCGGGTTACAAATTGTTCCATATTGATAGGCAGACCAGGAAAGGAGGCGGAGTAGCAATCTATGTCAGGGATAATCTGAAGAGTGAAATAAATAAGGAAATAAAAACTTAGCGGAATACAGAAACAATTTGGATAGAATTAATTGACAGCAGGGAAAAATTAATCACAGGAGTAGTATATAGACCTCCCAATCTTGATAGAGTAAATGAGCGACTTATCTGGATGAAATGTGCAGGGCTTCCATACACAACAAAGTCTGTATAGTAGGCGACTTTAACCTTGGCCAAATAGATTGGATTGACCTTACGGGTCACTCAAAATCAGACGAATTTCTTGAAATGATCCAGGACTGTTTCCTAAGTCAACATATAACTGAACCCACCCGGGGTAATAATATGCTCGATTTAGTTCTGTCGAACAGAGAAAACCTCATTAGCAATGTCGAGGTAGGAAACGAGCTTGCAAACAGCGATCACAAAGAAATTAGATTCCAGTTAGATTTTCAGGGCAGACGTAAGGAAAATTCCACTAAAGTACCAGATTTCAGAAGGGCAAACTTTGACAGTTTGAAGAGGCAGCTGAGGGAGGGGGTGTCGCTCTTGGGGGTGAGCTACATGACCTCACTCAATGCACCCACAGAGGGCGACCTCACCGTACCAGGAGACCTGACGGTAGAGACTGACCTGATAACGAGATCTAAGATTGCTGAGTTCCATGACAATTTAAATAATGAGTTACTTAATGCACAAAGGCAGAACATACCATACAAAAAACTCAGATCAGACAACAATGACCCTAAATGGATAAATAGTTATTTAAAGAACATCATTGGCCAAAGGAAGGCTGTAGGTAGAAGGATAAATCGTGGGAAAATTTACCTCAGGGATTATTATAAGGTATTGGCGAGTAGGGTTAAAACCGAGATAAGGAAAGCTAAGAGGAATAATGAGGTAAGAATAGCAAGGGAGGCGAAGACAAACCCCAAAGGATTCTACCAAATGTATCAAACTAAAACACGAGAAAAGATTGGACCAATACGGTCAGATACCGGCGAGCTAACTGATAACGACAGAGAAATGAGCAATAATCTGAATAAATATTTTTCAACAGTTTTCACCACCGAAAATTTAAACATGATACCCAAGGCACCGACTCTATTCAGAGATAGTGAAGAAAACAAATTAAGCGAGATAGCAGTGACTAGTAACGATGTTAGTAAGCAAATAGACAAACTAAAGCCTGATAAGTCACCTGGTCCCAATGAGATATTTGCCAGAGTATTAAAGGAATGTAAGGCAGAGCTTAGTATGCCCTTAGCAAAGTTGTTTAACATGTCCTTAAAAACAGGTGTAGTACCAGAATACTGGAGGATAGCGAATGTAATACCGATTTTCAAGAAGGGGGATAGATCACTATCCTGTAACTACCGCCCAATCAGTCTAACGTCAATAGTAGGCAAATTACTGGAAGCAATCATTTCAAACTATTCGAAATCACCTGGAGAAGCACTGATTGATCAAAGATTCCCAACATGGCTTCACAAGTTGGCGTTCATGTCTAACTAACCCATTAACATTCTTTTCATCAGTTTTCGAATAGGTGGACGAGGGGCACAATTATGATGTGGTATATCTCGACTTTAGCAAAGCCTTCGACAGAGTCCCCCACAAAAGACTAATTAGAAAGGTAGAAGCACATGGCATCTTAAATGGATTAGGGCGTGGTTACAGGACAGGAAACAGTGAGTGAGCATTAACGGCACTAAATCCCATTGGAGCAACGTCACTAGTGGAGTTCCCCAAGGCTCAGTACTTGGACCATTATTATATAGTATATACATAAAGGACATAGATATCGGCATAGACAGCAACATAAGTATATTTGCTGATGACACTAAAATAGGACGTGTTATTAAATCTGACGAGGACTCCGCAAAACTACAGGAAGATCTAAACAAATTTTTCGAATGGTCTGAAAAATGGCAGATGAAATTCAACCTGGACAAGTGTAAAGTACTCAGTATAGGAGATGTAAACAGGGAAACCAGTTACCAGATGAACATCGATGCCATTGAGAAATCCGACTGCGAGAGAGATTTAGGAGTAATGATAAGTAGGAACCTTAAGCCAAGTAAACAATGTGTTTTTGCTCATAACAAGGATAATAAAGTACTTGGGTTCATACAAAGGAATGTTAGTTACAAAACTAGCGAGGTCATCCTAAAACTGTATCTTACTCTTGTGAGACCACACCTGGATTACGCAGTTCAGTTCTGGTCACCGTATTACAGAATGGATATAGAATCCTTGGAAAGAATTCAGAGGAGAATGACAAGACTAATCCCGGGCATTAGGAACCTTGAGTATAGAGACAGGTTAAAGCATCTTAATTTGCACTCCCTCGAGAGACGTAGAGCGAGGGGCGACCTGATAGAGGTGTATAAATGGAAGTCAGGGCTAAACAAAAGGGTCATTACAAAGGTACTCAAACTATCCAACCAGGAGCGAACTCGTAACAATGGTTTTAAATTAAACATATTTAGATTTATGCGCGAAATAGGTAAACACTGGTTTGGAAACAGAGTAGTGGATGAATGGAACAAGTTACCAAATATCATCATTAACTCGAATATGCTGGATAGCTTCAAACATCGGTTGCATGCTTATATGAGCAATAGGGGTTGGGTGTAAATGGGACTGCCCAGTATGGGCCAATAGGCTCGCTGCAGTTTCCACCATTTTTATGTTCTTATGAGTCAAATGACTCTGATGAGTCGACTCAACTTTTTTTGTGTAAAAGCAGCCTAAGAGTACACTTGTCACCATCACAGGGAACAAGTTTACTATCACGTTGAAGAAGGTAGGGAATTTTTTTTTTTAGTTTAACAAATTTATTGACAAAGCTTGGGGTACAGTTTGCCTATTCTGAGTAATTCAGTGAGGTCTTGACACTGAGGGGGGGGGATCACTTCTCACTGCCACGCAGGGCAGAGGTTCATACACAAAGAAATACATCATATTCATTAACAGTTCACTGTTCACTGGACGTCATATTCTAACTGAAGATTAATCAGTGTGGGTTAGCAAATTTGAGATAAACAGCAAGAATGCCCTCAAGCACCCCCCATTCAATGTAGTAATTATAAAGTTCATGATAAAATAAGCCAGGTGGCCTGAAGTCTTTGACAGTGTCACATTCAATAATATAGTCTTCAAGTGTATGCTTTAAAGGTTTATCACAAAGTTTACATGCTGGGTGTTCCGGTATGGGTACAGCGTTACTAACTTGCCAGATGTGTCTGTATCCTAACCTAATTCTGACCACAACATCACTTGTCTGGTTCTGTCCTTATGCTGGCCATACCGGTACCTCTCGTCACAAAATTTGTCATATTTATTAATGCTACAACTGCCAAGTCTCTCTGCATTTCTCAGTTCTTCTAGATCAGAGTTCATGATTCTGACTTGAATGTTTGTAAGTACAGCATTGGACAGGCCAAGGTCACCGTCAACATTTTCTTTCTTACATGCCTCATTGGCCAGTTTATCAGCACGCCATGATACCTAATTCCAACATGGGACGGAATCCACACAAATTCGATTCGAGAGTTGTTCTCATTGGCAGTTATCACATTTCTTCTAATATCACATACAACTTTAGACATAGAACCTGACGCGCTGTTCATTGATTTCAAAGCACTTTGAGAGTCACAGAATTTCACCCCACCTCTATTTTCTTTAAGGTACTCTGTAGCTAAGTAGATTCCAGCTAGTTCAGTTTGTGTTGTGCTGGCCCAGTTGTTCAGCCTTTGCTTGTTTGACACTATCATCTCTTTTTCTTTATATATTACAATTGCACAGCCTGTTCTACCTGTGTTTGTCTGCACAGAGCCATCAGTAAAGGCATAACATTCACTTAATTTAATACTCAATGTGTCTGTTAATAGCTTCTAGTGTGACACATATCACATCAGTGTTTAACATTTCCTTACTACCAACATGAGTGTAATTAATAGGAACTGATATATCCAGCCAAGGAGGAATGGCACTAATGGGTTCATCTGGGGTGATTGGGACATTCAGTTTCAAGAGATCTGCAACACTTTTATGAAGCCACGCCCCAAAGAGAGTATTTTGTGGAGGGTTAGCGAGATAGTCGGGATTACTTAGATAGAACATCAACTGAGTTTGAGCTGTAGTCTGGGGACCATTGTTCTTCAAAACTTTGACACAAAACATGGTATTAAGTAGAATGATGAGCATGGCTTCATTTTGCACTACCTCAAGGCTGTTGAGTTGTTTAGGCGGAATAGGCACAACATGGAGAGCATGATAGTCAACTACAGAACGAATGAAGTGAAGATAGAAAGTACGAGCATAGGTGATGTTAATTCCATAGCCCTTGCCAACAAGGGTTCTGGGGGGTTTAATGCGCTGCATTAGTTTGGCACGAAGGTTGCCGATAAAGTTGGAAGAGGTTCGTCTCTCTTAAAAGACAGGAAAATATACAACCGAGGTGTAGCCTACTAGTGTTTATGTCTCGCGAAAATTATATTAATAATGAAGAAAGATTGTGGTCCGAAGGAAACTAAGCTTGCTTGAACAACTAAAATATCAACATAAAAATTATCATCGAAATTTGGTGTACACCGTCGACGACGACAAGAAGGATAACTCCGACACCGTGGTGTTACTGGTAGTGATGTTTGTATACCGAGGAGGCAGATTGTGTTTTTCTGGGTATCCCAGTCACGAAGATCCCCCCCTCCCCCTAGAGGGGGCTTCAGAGGGTCACCTTTGACAGATTTGCAACCAAAAATAACAGAAGCTCTATTATAAATCTAAATTCTACTTTAGACTCTCACTGCTACTTGAAGTGGGTGTATCATGCTTGGTGGAAACAGATGGTCGAATTAGGTTCAGGTATGGATGATGGGAAAGGACGTATTGTGCTGAGAATCTGGTCATATGGACGTCTTGTCTGCGAAAGGGCAAGGAGGCCCCCAATCAGGCTTGACATTTGGTCGACGATGGGATTATGTGGAGGGAGTCTGGTCGGCAGAATAAGAGGTCACGAGCTTAGCATAGTGGGAAAACACCGAGAATAGTACACAATCGGGATTCTTGAACGGAGAGGGGATTTAGATAGAGCCAGGGCCTTTATGGGAAGGACACTTTTGCAAGAAGACATTTTGTTTGTTGGGAGGAGGAAGACGATGATAGGGTCAGAAGGGGATGGAGGAGACACAATGGGAGGAAGGGGATGTAAGAATAAAGAAAGAAGCTGAAATAAAACAACGAGAGAAAGTGAAAATGACACACAACAAATTACTGGCGAGAAAACGAGAAAGCAAAGGCGCGAAAGAAAACTAAGATAAAGATGGAGGAGACAAACAATGTTCCGCGAGCAATTAGTAAACCGAGAAGTTAACAGTAATGGGGCGGTGTTGGGGGTGTGGGGAGAGGCTGCGAGGAAGTCTAGAGGAATTTAGCTACATAAAAGGAAGGTTCTGGGAGTGAGAGGCGAAATAATCCTGGGGAACGCTAAGGCAAGATAGCCAGACAAAGACAGATAAAGACCATACAATAACTGGATGAGAACAAAGAATAAATATAATCTGAGGAAGCGTAGGAAGAGACACGTGGTATATATAAACAAGATAACATGCAAAGGAGAATCAACGAGAAAAGGAGGACACAGATGAAGGAGGACATAGATGTAGGAAGTCATCTTAGAAGTAAAACAACAACAAAAGAATAAGCTATGGTTGAGGTGGTAGAAGAATCAAGATGAAGTCGGGAGATTGGACGAACAACAAAAGCGGACATGAAAAAGATGCTTGGAGAAAAGATAACAAGGAGGAGGAGGAGGAGGAGAAGGAGGAAGGGGACACGAGGACTGCAGGGGACGGCTCGGCGGACTCCCATTGATTACCGCCGCCCGCCATTTCCCGCATCCCTGGCGCCGCCGACATCTTTTTTGTTTTGTTTTTCCAAGTAAGGATCTGGGCACATCAGGCAAGAGGTACTGTACACTGGCCTCAGGCTTCCATGGCTGAAGAGACGTCATCGTAGTAAGCCTGCCTGTGTGTGTGGGCAGGGCTGGAATAAGCATAATAGGGGCCTGAGGCACAGATCAACTTGGGGCCCCCCACCTTCAAGGTATATATAAATAACAAGAACAAAATATGCCCAAATTTATCAATAATTTTAGGACATCGTTGAACGAAGTCCATGTTTTATATGCTTCAACTTCGAGAATGTTTGGATTTGGGGGCCTGAGGCCAGTGCCTCAAGTGCCTCATGGCTAATCCGGAACTGTGTGTGTGTAGTAGTAGCTGGTGGTGTCAAACTTTCTCCTACTCGGTGGTGTCCAATCAGACAATAATGTTTCTCCGCTTTATATTTTCTTTTATTTGTTTTTCTCAGGATCGTCCAATATTTCTGTTCTTCAGTCATGCTGTCGTGTATAATCCTTTAGAAAATGATTCAAGTGTTGACTATAGTATGAGCGTCTTGCGTAAGGAGACGGTCGGTACCGAAATATATGGGTCGAAATTTACATGACGTCAACTCTTAGACCCGTAGGAACTAGAATATACTGTACTGCATATAGATGAATTTCTGTCAAAATAAATAACTAAGAGAAATACATTGAATTCCAATGAGAATTTTTGCAAAGTTGATTTAATTTTAGCGGAATCCGATAATGACAATTTCCCCGAAAATTTACTGAACCGAACTTAAGCAGATGTACGAGAGGCTGAGGTCAGCTGAATTATAATATATTGGCATCCTATGGAAGAGAGTCCGGCCAGTGTAAGATGGTCTCGGGCCAACACATTATTACGGACCAGCGATGTCGGCTTTATGTCTCGTGAAGCTATACAGTTTTTGCTAATGAAATGAACGTGTGACTTTACTGTCCAGAACTCTGACGTTTACCCAAACACACACACAGTTTTCTTTTTTCTTTTTTTCTGTATAACTTAAACTTAACGGAAGTTAGCTCATATGAGGTAAGATTTGCTGTTTTGTTAGACAATGTTTACAATTACAACATAACCAAACTATAATGTACGTACAGTTGCCTCAAAGAATTCCTTTACTCCCTGTGGTGACGTTTACGTACAGTACACGCGTCAGGGTCGCATAGTAGTCTTGTAATACTGGTGCTGATTGGTGAATAAGGTTCCTAGACGTAATTTCGCTTGGCAATAATGATAAATAGAGATATATAAACATAATATAAACTCAATATAATAATATACACATACAGTAGATGCTTCTTATAAGGAAGAATGCAAATATGAGTGATAAGGCTTTAACAATAAGATGTATACGAGGAAATTTGAATAATTCATGATTATCATACACCAGGAAGCTTCTTCACACATTTACAATGGCGACGTTACACATGTCCTTGGTAAATCACACAATGGTTTAAAAAGTAAAAACAAACCTCCAGGAATCATAATACGTAGAGGTTGATTCATACAATGTTTTTTAATAATTTTTTTCATTATTATGTTAGTCTGTCTTTTCATTACTACTTAACTGTAGGGGACCCCTGACATAGTGACGTAAAGAGGAGGAGAAGTACCCACATAACTCACCTCAGCTACACTGTCAGCTGTAGTGACGAGGACGGATGGTGGCAGTATCCGAACTTAACCTGATACGAGGGGTTGTCCGCACTGCCTTTCCTTATGTTTAACGATCCTTTAAATCACAGCTGCCCTGGGGCTGTTCATAACATGCTCATGGTTACCCTGAAGCTGCTCACAGCTGCTACCCCAAATGCTGCACTCCACCAAACTCCACCAGAGACGACACCTATAGACCAGCAGCAACAAGCCCAACACCAGCCTTAACCCCCCCTCTTCTTGCTGGAGATGTAGCATCACGTCCAGCAAATATTCCCTTTGCTTAAGCTTCAACACAAATGTACAGATTATTGGAACTTTTTCCCACTTAGACGTCAACATACCGGGGCACAATACAGGTCACGAGGCGGAGGAGCACACCAGTAAAGCCCTCGTGGCTCACTACACCACAGTCATGTTGTTCTTCAGCTTGTAGTTAGCGCGGTGGACTTCACCACCACCTCAGTGGACCGAGTGTCATTATTACCAACTTCACAATGGTGTACAAGACCCAGAAGATGATGGTGGCCAAGGCCGTCCCTATCCAAAAGAAGGGACATGTGTCCTCACTCAAGACCAACACAAACCACCAACAAAACCATAAGAAGTATGAGACTCAGCGGGTTCACAAGGACAAGAGTGTTCCTTGGGGCGACTATTGTCAGACCACCACCAAGACGATAAGGGAAAGAAGCAGAAACAGTCACCACCAGCCTTTATCACCATAATAATTGTATTAAAAAAAGTGAGAGAGAGAGAGAGAGAGTTTCGGTGATGTGACAATTCAGACAGCAGCCCTGCCGGGACAGTGTAGCTGCCTGAGACAACACCTCCGGAGGCTGAGCTGGCCAGAGGCACCCCAGGGGCACCCAGCCCAAGGATCCGGAAATGTGTGTGTGTGTGTGTGTGTGTTGGCAGAGATGCTGACATTTGGCAGGGAACCAGAGGGAGAAATGGACTAGGAAAGTGTAATCCCAACGGCCTACTCCTCCTCAGCAAGTGTGCTCCACACAACCTCACTGTCACCAATACCTTGTTTAAGCAGGCTGACAAGTTCAAGGGTTCATGGCAACACCCACGATCCAAACACTGGCATCTTATTGACTACATCATTGTCAGAGAAAGAGATCGCCGAGATGTCATCAACATCCGTACCATGCGTGGCTCAGACCACCGAGACGCTGATCATCGGCTCGTCAGAGCTAAGCTCTTTCACTCACTTCGCCCGTAAACGGCGAAGGCAGCAAGCCTCCAGAAGAGGTTTTAACACTACGCGTTTGGAAGATCCAGCGGTAACAAATGCTTTCAGAGAGCAGCTCGAACGTGGGATAATAAACAACCCGGCAACAAACAAGCCAAATCCCAGTGCCAAATGGGATATTCTCGACACTGTCATGACAAAAACCTTCAAAGAGAACCTCGGCCAGATCGAAATAATACACCAGGACTGGTTTGATAAAAATGACCCGGCGATCAATGTACTCGTCGATGATAAACGTACTGCCTTAACTGACTGGCAGAACAACCCCTAGTCTCGGACCAAAGTTGATACCTTCCTCAAGAAAAAGCGGCGGCCCAGCGGGAACTTCGCAATCTACAGAACGACTGGTTTAAAAATAAAGCATGTGAAACAATAATTTGCAGATCAGCACAAGATGCGCGAATTTTTCAATCCCGACGGCAACTCCATACTTAAAGACGATGAAGGCCTCCTTCAGTGCTGGAAAGAGCACTACCATTCGCTGCTCAACCGAAACACCAAAGTGGATGTCCTGACTACCCAGCAGGTCCCTCAGCACCTAGAGCTGACCCGCCTCAGCTATCCTCCATCCCTGGATGAAGTAACTACTGCCATCAAACAGATGAAAAATAGCAAAGCCCTAGGGCCTGATTAAAACCCAGCCGAGGTGTATAGGGCAGGAGGACCTCTGCTTACCAGCCATTCCACTCTCTCCTGGAGAATATATGGGAAAAGGAGGAAATCCCCCAAGCTCTTAAATACACCTCCATCGTCAATATTTATAAGAACATGGGAGATCGTTCAGACTGTGGCAACTACCGCGGGTTTTCGCTGCTGTCCGTAGCTGGTAAGATTATTGCCAAAGTTCTCCTAAACAGACTTCTTCCTGAGGCGGAAAACTTCCTCCCAGAATCTCAATGTGGCTTTAGACCATCACGTGGCACCACTGACATGATCTTTGCTGCCTGTCAGATACAGGAAAAGTCCAGATAACAGCGTCGTGACTAGTACATGGCTTTCATCGACCAAACTAAGGCCTTCGACTCGGTCAACAGGGAAGCCCTCTGGTGGACCCTCAGCCGTTTTGGCTGCCCAACAAAATTCATCTCCATTGTGAGGCAACTCCACGATGGCATGAATGGCAGTGTCCTGTACAATGGCACCAAGTCTGAGTCCTTCCTCATGGGTGTGTACTGGCACCAACTCTCTTTTCCATTTTCTTGGCTACCTTCCTTACTTGTGCCAGTGCCAATTTAGCCGGCGGGGTGGACATCAGGTACCGGATGAAGGGTCTTTTCAACATAAGACAACTCCAGGCAGGAACAAAGGTGTCGGCAGCTTCCATTACTGAGCTTCAGTATGCAGACAGCCTTACCATTGTCGCTTAAACTGAACTCGATCTACAGGAGATCCTGAAGACCTATGCAGATGCGTATGCACACTTCGGCTTTGAGGTGAATGTATGTAAGACTCAGAATCTCTTTCAACCTGCCCCTGGTTCAGACACACCTCCACCACCCATCCATCTTAACGGTACTACCCTCTCTAATGTTACCCACTTTCGGTATCTCGGCTCCCACCTGTCCACCACAGCGGACATCAATGAAGAGATTCTGCATCGGGTCAGATGTGCATCTCAAGCCTTTGGCAGAATCCGAAACCGTGTCTTCAGTTGTAGGGAGGTGAAATTATCTTCAAAGTTACATGTATATCGAGCAGTGGTCCTCCCCACCCTGTTATATGGCAGCGAGACATGGGTCATATACAGGAGGCACCTTAAGGCACTTGAAAACTTTCACCAACGTAGTCTACGTTCCATCCTCCGAGTTCGCTGGGAAGACAAGAGAACAAATGCCAGGATTCTTGCTGACACCAACTGTAGGAGTATCGAGGCTACCATTATCCATGAACAACTATGCTGGACTGGCCATGTTACCCGCATAGACGACAGTAGACTGCCAAAGCAGCTTCTTTATAGTCACCTAACGAATAGTAAATGTAACGCTAGTGGGCAACTGAAAAGTTATAAGAATAGCCTTAAGACAAACCTGAAATAGTGCCAAATCGGCCCCATCACCTGGGAGACGATCACTCCACAGCGTAGCGCTTGGAGGAGCACCACACATGAAGGTGTCGATACTTTCCAGTTACCCCGACTGCATAACGAGGCAGACAAACGCCAACGCCGGAAAGACGCTGCTTTCGCCCCTCCCGCACTAGATGTAGCCCCCATAATGTGCAACATCTGTGATCGACCCTGCCGGTCAGAATTCACCAACCTAGTTTACATCCTTAATAACTCATATCATTGTATCATAGCTGGATGATGGTCAAACTCGTTTTCCAGTAACAGCAAAGTAGTAGTAGTAGTAGTAGTATGTATGTGTGTGTGTGTGTGTGTTAATAATAATAATAATAATAATAATAATAATAATAATAATAATAATAATAATAAACGGTTTATTAATAGAGTTGCAGCCGGTGGCTGAAAATATAGACTTACATTTGATTTAGACATAATGATATAATATGCATTGAATACATTTACAGGGCTGTACAGTACATAAATCAGGAGTTGCTTATTATTTTAACAATAGATGGGATGGCGCTGTTCTTATATCTATCGGTGCGGGCTCTTATGGGCTGAATTTTGTTGTAGTGGCAGACTGCGCGAGTTGGGTGGGGGGCTGCAGGTGGCAGGAGGCGGCGATGGCGAGGGTGGTGCAGTAGTCCACGGCCAAACCTTTCCAGTGCTTGGTGTTGGAGGTCACTGAGGGATGGCATTTCCAGGGTGGAGAGAGCGTTGGTGTAGCAGGAGTATTCTGCGCCGAGCATGATTCTGCAGGCCCTTTTCTGTACCTTCTCTAGCTGACGTTGTTGGGTGGAGTTGAGAGAAGACGACCAGGCTGGTGACGCATACGTTAGTTTGGGGAGAATAAAGGCGTTGTAGATGGTCCTCAGCTCTGGCGTGGGTGTCCCAAGTGACCTAAGTCTTCGTAGCATGTAGAGACGGTACGAGGCTGCCTTGACTGTGCTATTTACATGGGTTTTTCAGTCAAGTTTGTTGTCTATAGTTACACCCAGGAGTTTGGCAGACTGCACCAGCTGGAAAGGATGGGCACCCACTGTGACTGCTGGGGCTTGCACTGGAGTGGTGGCGGTGTTGATGTGCATGACTACGGTTTTGGTGTGGTTGATGGTGACCTTGTTCTCCGTAGTCCATGCCTGTAGCATGTCGGATGCCTTGGAGCGATGAGTAGTCTGGTGCGGTGTTGTCCACTGAAACCCCCACAGTGCAGTCATCCACGTACTTCCACCTGTGAGGAGTGTCCGATAGAGCGTCGTTGATCAGGATGAGGAAGCACAGTGGTCCCATCTTGGTCCCCTGGGGAACACCGCAGGTGAGGTGTTGGACTGTAGAGACCAAGCCCTGATACCTCACTGCCTGGCGACGTCCACTCAAGAAATCAGTGAGCCATGAGACCAGGTTGGTGGGCAGCGCTAGTGCAATAGCCTTGTTGATAACAGTGCAGTGATCAACAAGGTCAAAGGCCTTCCTGAAGTCCACAAGGGCAACGGCCAGTGATGTCTTTCGTTTCAGCAAGTTTTTGTGCAGAAAATCCAGAAAGCTCACCAAGCAGTGTGATGTAGAGGAGGTCCTCATATTGCCAAATTGCTGTGAATCAATTGACTGATAGATACTGGCAAATGCCCACTCAAAAACAAAGTCCTCACAAAGTAGACTGGGTATGGGGGTAATGGCAACTGGCCTGAGGTCGTTAGGGGACTGTGGGGTGGTGACCTTGGGGATGGGGGTGACAAATGCGGTTTTCCATTCATTAGGGCATTTGCTTTGTCTGAGGGATGCATTAATAATAAAACAGAGGGGGGTGGCAAGTTCGACTGCAAACTCCTTGTATATTTTGATTGGGAGGTCAATTGGGGTCGTGGAACGTGTGTGTGTGTGTGTGTACTGATGCGAAAGGAAGGCAAAATTTGATTACTGTAATGTTTACTGGGCGGTGGTGGTGGTGTACTGGGGGGTGATGGTGTACTAGGAGGTGGTGGTGCACTGGGAGGTGATGGTAGTGATGTACTGGGAGGTGGTGATGGTGTACTGGAAGGTGGTGGTGTTGCGGGAAGTAGTGATGGTGGTGGGGTACTGGGAGGTGGTGATGGTGGTGGTGTACTGGTAGGTGGTGGTGTTGCGGGAGGTGGTGAAGGTGGTGGGGTACTGGGAGGTGGTGGTGGGGTACTGGAAGGTGTGGTGTTGTGGGAGGTGGTGATGGTGGTGGAGTACTGGGAGGTGGTGATGGTGGTGTTGCGGGAGGTGGTGATGGTAGTGGGGTACTGGGAGATGGTGATGGTGTAGTGGAAGGTGGTGGTGTTGTGGGAGGTGGTGATGGCGGTGGGGTACTGGGAGGTGGTGATGGTGGTGGTGTACTGGTAGGTGGAGGTGTTGAGGGAGGTGGTGATGGTGGTGGGGTACTGGGAGGTGGTGATGGTGTACTGGAAGGTGGTGGTGTTGCGGGAGGTGGTGGTGGGGTACTGGGAGGTGGTGATGGTGGTGTACTGGGAGGTGGTGATGGTGGTGGGGTACTGGGAGGTGGTGGTGTTGCGGGAGGTGGTGATGGTGGTGGGGCACTGGGAGGTGGTGACGGTGTACTGGAAGGTGGTGATGGTGGTGGGGTACTGAGAGGTGGTGATGGTGTACTGGTAGGTGGTGGTGTTGCGGGAGGTGGTGATGGTGGTGGGGTACTGGGAGGTGGTGATGGTGTACTGGTAGGTGGTGGTGTTGCGGGAGGTGGTGATGGTGGTGGGGTACTGGGAGGTGGTGGTGGTGTACTGGGAGGTGGTGGTGGGGTACTGGGAGGTGGTGGTGTACTGGGATTATTAATTAAATTTTTAATTTTGCCACTTACAGCAGCTAGTTTATTGTGCATCCCATACTGGGAGGTGATGGTGGTAGTGTACTGGGAGGTGGAGTGGTGGACAGGGAGAGCTAGTTGGGTACATAATATCTTCACACACTAGTAAATAAACCACGGGTAAGTTTTTTTCATTTAAGTTAGGAAAACTACATTCAATTGGTCCAGAGTTCTTCGTTTCTGACCTGACTGATGGCTACTTTTCGCATGTGAAGGATGTTCTTTTTCTAACAGCGCTTAACATACTGTAGCTAATGATCAATTCTCTCCCTCCCCCCCTCTCTCTCTCTCCGTTTCCCTTTCTCTCTTTATATTATATTTCCTCCTAACTTGTACCCCTCTCGTATAGGTAGACCTTTCCCTCCACCCCCCTCTCTCTCCCTTGGTAATCGAGGCCTGAGTGGGGCTGGTGTCAGCGTGCTTGTCGCCGTGTCAGTCACCGCCACTTTTGACGTCGCCCGCCGTCAATAAAAACCCGGAAATATGCTCCACCTCTCTCAATTTGTGCGTGTGTCCCGCTACGGAGGGGAACGGATGGAATTTCGTTATTTCTTGTTGATATACAGGTAACGTGCGTTTTTTTAGTTGGTTTTGGATACGATGTTGTCCGATGCATGTGTGGTGATGTGTGTATACCTTACTCAGACTGTTTGATATAACAGAGTCGAGATACTTGGATTTTAGTTTAACCCTTCCCCGTAGATTATCTTCTAATTATACTTAAGAAACTGTGTCATCTATATTTATTTGGTATAATATATAGACCCATTAGTTGTCATGATAATTGTTACGTGTTCCCCCGCTAGTGTAGCAACGGCGCTGTAATTGATTTGTGTTGAGTAAGTGTGTCCGGCTAAATTGGCACAGTCAATCAACCTATGACCAGACCAATGATACGATACGATACGATACGCTACGATACGATACCATACGCGTTAACCTCCGTTCTTTTAACTTGTGTTCCTCATACTGTACATCGTTTCAGAGTTCTCTCTCTGCACACGAATATCAATGTAATCATAATCTGCTGCTCTTTAAGTGTTTGTAATACAAACATTCCCTGACAACAACAAAGTTAGTATTTGTCTTGTGTGAGATACAGTTCCTTTATCTTGAACATGTGATATACTTATGACCAGCATCACTGTGGGTGTTATTGAAGAATGTGCATGTTTTATTACTGCCTTTTAATAAGGACAATGGCCAAGGTGCACAATGTCCCAACAGCAGACGATCAGTGAGCCTTTCTTGATCAGACCCCCTCGCTACACCCTATCCCGAAACCTCCTGCAAGTTCCTAGCCGTTACCATTACGTTGCCGCCCCTTAAGAACATAAGAATGGAGGAAACTGAAGCGGGCCGATTGGCCCATACCGGGCAGTCCCGTTTACACCCATCCCCTATTATTCATATCCGTCCAACCAATATTTGAACCTATCCACCGTCTTCGAGTTAATGATGAAGTTTGGTAACTTGTTCCACTCATCCACTAGTCTATTTCCAAACCAGTGTTTACCTATCTCGCGCCTAAATCTAAATGTGTCTTACTTAAAACCATTGCTACGAGTTCGTTCCTTCTTTATTATATCACCTTTGTTTAACCCAGACGTCCAATTATACACCTCGATCATATCGCCCCTCACTCTACGTCTCCCGAGGGAGTGCAAATTCAGACGCTTTAATCGGCCTCTATTCTCAAGGATCCTAATGCCCAGGATTAGTCTTGTCATCCTCCTCTGTATGCTTTCTAGGGATTCGATATCCTCCATGTGACATTATTAGGAGCTAACTCGCCCCACTGTGCCAAAAACAGATGAACCTGTACAGGGAATTCTCCCTAAGTACTTATCCTTCCTTCACTACATGTACTCGTACATGCAAACGAACTCCGCCGGTCCAACCTTGCTGTTCAATAATAATGTCAGCATTCGATGCTGCTACATTTGGTGTCGGCGAGAATAATGGCATTCGTTCTTTTGTCTTCATAGCAAATTCGGAGGATGAAACATAAACTACGTTGGTGATATTTCAAAGTATCTCCTGTTTGTGGCCCATGTCTCGCTGCCATACAGCAGGGTGGGGAGGACCACTGCTCTATATACATGCAACTTTGTAGATAATTTCAGTTCCTTACAGCTGAAAACACACACACACACACACACACACACTATGACAACAGGACTTTCAATCAATTACAAGTATCTTCTGTCTCACTTGAGGTAACCAGGTGGCCCGACACAGCAAAAACTTCCTCTGCCTCTGAATGTATTTACTTCAAATCATTTTAATTTTCATTTATGCGGGAATCCTCACAATTTCTTTAAATAACTTCTAACAAACAAAATCAGTTTTTGATTAGCTCAAGAAAAGCCAAACTTATAGTCTAGATGATAAAGGAAATATATAGTGTATGTACAAAAATCTTGATCACCATAATACACCACAACTCCAGAGGGAAAATAGTTTAATGGTCACTCCACGTCAGTGATGAAAACGTAAAAGGAAGCCAAAAGTTTAAAAATGTTAATTTCTTATCAATAAATAGAGGCAACAATGTAAACACGGACCTAATAAAGATGTAAATAACAACAAAAAGGTAACAAAACGCTTAAGTTATGTATATTTATCACACCAAGGAAAAATATATTAATTCATACTAACATCGACGTCACCAAATTAAGAAAACGCCAAAAGGTATAAATAACTCCAGAAAAGACGAAAGTTCAATGATCAACACAGACGACAAAAAGTAAACAATACGTCAGTAAACATTTAGATAACTCAAGGAACAAAATAACGTTTATTTCTTATAACAAAACACAAAAGAAACATCTACGTAATACCGAGGATGAAACTGTCAATTTTTTATAAGCACTAAAGCCAAAAATAGAATAAGTCAGATAAAACCTCTTCATAATTGTAAATAAAGATTAAAAAATTTCAGTTCTTACCAAAACAAAGACCCAAAAAGTTAACAAAACGCCAGAGAAAGATAATTGAACAATAATTCTGGAGCAAAGATTTCCCCTCCACTCGGCAGCGGCTCCCGGACAATTCTTCGGGAATCCCATAATGCTGATGTCCGCACGACCACCAATTTCATTCTGACTTTTGCAGAGAAAACCACTAGGCAGAGAGTGGCCCGTCAACTTACCGGGGTGGGCAGTGAGGGAGATAGGGGGAGGGAGAGTGAGAGAAAGAGAGGGAATGATGAAAAGAGAGGAAGAGATGAAAGAAAAGGAGGGAGAGACTAGGAGAAAAGAGGAGAGACGGGGAAAAGAGGAGAGACAGGGGGGAGCAAGAGAAAGACGGAATGAAAGTGAGAGAGAATGATGGAATAGAAGCGAGCGAAACAGAGAAGGGGACAGAGGGAGAGAGAGAAAAAAAAACAGTGATGGATAGTAAACGAGAGAGAAATGAAGAGACGGAAAGAGTGAAAACCTTAAGTTGTTTTTCACCAGAGAGAGAGAGAGAGAGAGAGAGAGAGAGAGAGAGAGATTCACCACAACACTTCTCATATTAATCAAACTTTCTTAAGGCTCATCAATTGCTTGCTTTAAAATATTGTCTACTTCTTGATACCATTAGTGTAGTCTCTTAACCAATCACCACAATGTAGTAACAGAGGCGGCATCTCCCGAGTCCTCTTCAGCCATGAATCCCTTAAAACACTCTCTTTATCTCCCGTGATCTCCATTCTTTCTCATCAGCTCCGTGCCGTCCTGGTCTGACACACCCTCATACTTCACACACACATCCATCCCATCTATGCTTGTTGACTGACTGACATTCCACCACACCTCATTATCCTCTCCCGAAATTTTCTTCCATAACCCTTCCAATAATTTTTTTTCTCTCCCAAACCACCACCGTTGAATAAGTTAACCACCATTATTAGTGCAGTGAATTAAGCATTTTTAAGTAAGAAAATAAACCTTGTTCAAACTTAATTTACAGATCTTGGGGGATTTGCATTTACATAGTGAACGAGACAATTCGAATCAGTCACAACCAGTAGTATTCAAAGACCGGTTAATAGATATATAGGTCTGTGTTTGTGCATCAGGGCAGTAGATAACGTGGGTCCAAGCTACACAGTAAAGACGTGAACTAGACAATCTAAAGTTCTAAACAGTCGGTGACATAGTACGTAATGCGATAATGTAACAGAATCTCGGAATAAACAATAAATGAGTGAAGTTAAATTACAAGTGAATTATTTTAAACGTAGATAAAATAAACGAATGAATAAAGTAAACAAGAAACGTATTATAGGACCAAACAAAAAGTGAATCAGTGAGTCCCTGAACCCCAGAAATAGTGAGACCCTGAACCCCAGAAATAGTGAGACCCTGAACCACAGAAATAGTGAGACCCTGAACCCCAGAAATAGTGAGTCCCTGAACCCCAGAAATAGTGAGTCCCTGAACCCAAGAAATAGTGAGTCCCTGAACCCAAGAAATAGTGAGTCCCTGAACCCAAGAAATAGTGAGTCCCTGAACCTCAGAAATAGTGAGTCACTGAATCCAAGAAATAGCGAGTCCATGAATCCAAGAAATTGTGAATCCCTGAACCCAAGAAGCAGTGAATCCCTGGACCCCAGAAATAGTGAGTCCCTGAATCCAAGAAATAGCGAGTCCATGATTCCATGAAATAGTGAATCCCTGAACCCAAGAAATAGTGAATCCCTGAACCCAAGAAATAGTGAGTCCCTGAACCCAAGAAATAGTGAATCCCTGAACCCAAGAAATAGTGAGTCCATGAATCCAAGAAATAGTGAATCCCTGAACCCAAGAAATAGTGAGTCCCTGAACCCAAGAAATAGTGAGTCTGTGAACCTAAGAAACAGGGAGTCCATGAACCCAAGAAATAGTGAGTCCCTGAACCCTTAATGTAACACACTGAAGAAGTAATCAGTCAAGAGTACGACACAAGCAGAACAATCTTAACTCAGAAAAGCAGGAAATCAGAAAACGTCAGAAGCATCGAGCCAGTGAACCAAATGAAACAGTAAGTTAGTGAACCAATGAACCGGAGCACCAGGTAGTCAATAAAACGGAGTTAAGTTATTGAGTCATTGATCCAGCGAGTTAATTTTCCCCTAGGATGGAGGTTATGTGGAGCAGTGTACGGAGCAGCGAGCCAAGACGGGGAGGAGGGACAGTGAGCCAAGACATGGAGGAGAGTGAGTGAGCTCAGACATGGAGAAGGGAGAGTGAGCCAAGACAGAGGCGAGACAGTGAGCCAAGACGGGGAGGAGGGACAGTGAGCCAAGACGGGGAGGAGGGACAGTTAGCCAAGACATGGGGGAAGAGACAGTGAGCCTAGACATGGAAGATGGACCGTGAGCCAAGACATGGAAAAGGGAGAGCGAGCCAAAACATGGAGGGAGTGTGAGCCAAGATATGGAAGTGGGAGAGTAAGCCTAGACATGGAAGATGGACCGTGAGCCAAGACACGGAGAAGGGAGAGTGAGCCAAGATATGGAGGCGAGACAGTGAGCCAAGACATGGAGGAAGGACAGTGAGCCAAGACATGGAGGAAGGACAGTGAGCCAAGACGGGGAGGAGGGAGAGTGAGCCAAGACATGGAGACAGTGAGCCAAGACGGGGAGGAGGGAGAGTGAGCCAAGATATGGAGAGACAGTGAGCCAAGACATGGTGGAGAGACAATGAGCCAAATCATGGGGGAGGGAGAGTGAGCTAAGACATAGAGGAAGGGCAGTGAGCCAAGACATGGAGGGAGAGTGAGCCAAGACATGGAGGGAGAGTGAGCCAAGACATGGAGGGAGAGTGAGCCAAGACATGGAGGGAGAGTGAGCTAAGACATAGAGGAAGGGCAGTGAGCCAAAACATGGAGGAGAGACAGTGAGCCAAGACATGGAGGAGGGAGAGTGAGCCAAGACATGGAGGAGGGAGAGTGAGCCAAGACATGGAGGGAGAGTGAGCCAAGACATGGAGGGAGAGTGAGCCAAGACATGGAGGAAGGGCAGTGAGCCAAAACATGGAGGAGAGACAGTGAGCCAAGACATGGAGGGAGGAGAGTGAGTCAAGACAAGACATGGAGCCGAATAATAACACAGCAATCTGAGACATCTAGCCGGAAGTGCTAGGAATGACAGCGAGTTTGGCATGCTAACAGAAACAGTGAATGAAGACAGGAACGGGGGGGGGGGGGGGGCGCAGACAGTGAACTTGGACGAGACACGGAACCAAGACAGCGACCAGAATCGGTGAATCGAGACAGCTAGACCAATTAAGCGTGGGGCAGGCGGCACTTGCACCCCTGGGTGGATGACAGCCAATATGTCGATATGTCTTACTTCTACCACCCGCAGCCTCTCCCTCTCATTAGTTGGCGACACGGTACCTCCTCCTTCATATACATGGAACACCTATTTGTATAGACGCACTTTTTTTCTTATACAAAAAATTCCTTCAAGTAAACACCCAAGAAAATTAACTAAGACGTCATCCCTGGCTCGAAAGATCACCCGGGAGAACTAATCGTGTCTCTTAAGGTCAAAGATAAGAGCTTCGCAAAGACTTACACTTGAGATATCAACTCATGTAAGAATAATTGTGAGTAATAAATATTGCTTACCCAGAATTAATGAGTAAATTTTCTATTAGGTATTATCAAAATAGTTCTGAACAGCCATGACATAATTTCACAAAATATAGATAATTATATGGCAATTAAAATCAGTGAGTACATTATAATTACTTGAAATAATGTGTGTTGACATGCGTAAGTGAGATAAGTTTATTATCAATTTTATATGAATTTATCATTTATCATTTCAGAATAGATTCATTTATATTTTATGGAAAGGGAACGAAACCTGTGCTTCCTTTGCTTGCCATATAACCATTTGTTCAATTGGATCCTATTGATATAAAATCGTTGATCGGCAAACTTATTGTCTGAGTATGTGTGTAGCAACGTGTACGATGTTTTAGCTGCTTGTAGCGTGTGAAGTTTGACTGTACTGTTAGCTGATGTATGTGTGTTAAAGTATAAATTCTTTGAAAGGGTATAAATAGTGATAAAGCTTAAAATTATATATGTAAGTGTGTGGAGGTCCTAAAATACGGATACCATTTGTCCTCTGTGTATAGAATAGTCAGTATTATTTTTTATTTTATTTTATTTATTTCTTATTTTACTGGGATTAGCCCACCCGGGCACAGGCCACTGACCCACATCAGGGCCTGGGGGGCGAAAACGTAATAATAATTACAATAATAATAATAATTACAATAATAATAATAATAATAATAATAATAATAATAATAATAATAATAATAATAATAAAGAACCATAAAGATATACAAAATTAAAAAAAAGATCAATAGTGAGAAACGATATATATGTACAATATGTTGTGTTGTCAAAGAAAGAGAAACAATTGAAACCCTGCAATTGTGTGCAAATGAGGCAGAAAGTCAGATCAGCAACCAGGGACTTGATCACAATTTTCGTGATGCCTTATGGCAGCAGGGTCTACCATTAGACAATACATTATGCTTCCAATATCTTCCCAGGCGGTAGTACTTCCCTGTTTGGTAGCTGCCTCAGTTCAGTTAACTGAGATCAAACGACCTGAGACGAGGCGTGTCACCTCTCCTGGGACTGAGTTATCGACATCGTATTACCTGAGATAACTCATCTGACCTGGAGTGCGACAGCCCGACCTCTTGATCTGATCTACCTTGAACATTAAGAAGTAGGTTAAACAAACTACCCAGGGAGGTGTTGAATCACAGTATCCACCACCAGTTACTATGGTCTCCAGATGACGACACTTGCCCCCCACAACATGTTTACCTTTGCATGGCTCCATTTTTTACATTAAAAATTTCGTACATTTCTTAATAGCTTATTTCTGTAACTTAGGTAATAATATTTCTTTATGTTGTATGTTGAGATCAAGTGCGATTTTGTGTGCTTTTCTTGCGACAAAGCTTCTTTTAACTTGAAATTTCTGGTACAGTATATACGTGTTTAAATTACATAACGTGGTAATTGAAGTTCAAACAAAATTTGCCGGAGTTACCATGGGCTGGCGTCATCTGGGACCGAGATAGAAGATTACTAAACTTAAATACATAAATGATACTCAAAGAAGTATGACGGCCGAGGAAAACAAAAATAACGAGATATTATTGTAAGGACGAAGGAAGAAAAACGGTAGGTAATAGTGCATGAAGAACAGGTCAACTACGGGTCAAGGAGATCTTTGATTGGATCCCAAGATATAGATCAAGACCCAGAAAAAGACCAGCAATTAAAGGTATTTATCAATTTAATAACTTTGAGACAACTTAATAGGGAACAAGACTCGGAATGGAAGACTGGAGAAGCATATGTGGAAGGTCTTCCCACATGAACAATTATAAGCCCAATAGAGTGCAACTACAATAGTGTATCACTTGGTAAAACTAAGGGTAAGAAAGACTGTGGTTGAGAGACTAATATATAAGAAATAAATTAAAGCTGGGTCCCTGAAACGTTTGGAGGGCCACTGTCGCCAAACCTGAACTTGGCTTTAGTAGAGGGTGTTCTTGTCTGCATGACAAGTATGTTAAGATAATGTTACTTTATATAATACTATAGACATGACTCACAGCACAATATTAGTCTACATACTACAACAGGTAGATGACTCAAAATAGTGTTACTTTACATAATACAATAGATATATGACTACGATACAGTGTTACCTTACTTATAATCTATTAGGTATCTTTTGTTTATGATAGTGTCAGAGATATTGCATAAAAAACGTTTTGTTATTTCCCGGTTTACTCCGATAAACTTGTATTGCGATACAAACTTGATGTTTTCTAACTGTTTTAGTTATAAAACCGTAAAATCCGCTCCCACGTGTTCTATACACTGTACTGTACTACACAGTATATAAACAGTTGTAGCTTCATCATCTTGCATCCACACTTCATCACGACAGAACTCATACCGATATATTACAATCAAATAAAATTAAAATTTATGAAGGAAATGGGTAAACACTGGCTGGGAAGTAGAGTGGAACAACTTACAAAAATATCATCATTAACCATGTTGGGTTGAGAAGTTCCAAATATAATTTGAAAAGATACACGAGTTTGACTCGTGTTTGACTGTAAACAACAGCTGGAGCTCACGGACCAATGAGCCTACTTTAGTTTTCTATATTATTAAGTTCTTGTATCACTACGGAGAAAACATCAAGGACCCGCTTTTAAAACATTAATATTAACCTATATTATTCTTGTGTGTTCACTTATATTACACATTATCGGAATCACATTAGGCATCGACATTATGGACTGCCAGTTTAAGAAGTACTTTAACAAATCTTTCATTCATAAGTATATTAAGTTTGTAAGATCTAAATCGTCATCACAAATATATCTTTGGTGCGATAAAATGAAAAGCCAATATTCAGGGCGTGTCCCACACTCCCAGTAAGATGGTCCAATCAGGCAGCTGTAGGTGGTCACAATGGACCGACGGGAGGCTATCACAGTCAGGGACACCGACCCCGAGGCGGCCGTCCACCTTACTCCCTGACGGCAACATCCAACTACACCACCACACACACCTGACCCAAACTCTCATACTACGCCTACGGAAACTTCATCCTAAATAACAAGTTCGCTACAAAGGTGGTTTTCTAATTTTTAGAAACCTCCCTTCAGCTGACCAAATAATTGTTGTCGTGGGTGAAGCTGTTTCTCGTTGCCAGGAAAACAGTGTAGGGAGATAACCCGTGACTTGCTGATCCTCCTGGGATAGTTTGGTATAGGAAGTACGGATGTAAACCTGGACGTCGTCTTTCAAGAATTTTATCAAATACCAGATTATTAATATCCTTCCTTAGATTAGGATAAAAAAGTGAAAATGCTAAATTACAACCATATTTTCCTTAGATCAAAACATATAACTAAATTAAAATGTCATGTCTGCATGAGAGTAATCGATGCTTAGTCACACCTACATCAAAATAAGATAGACTCATTTAAATCAACAAACTAAATCTAACTTACAGCGGCTGGTGATGGATGAGCCAGGCTGTCTTAAGGCAAAAACTTCACGTACAAGGCTCCACCATCTTCAGTGACTCAAGCTGATCAAGTTTTGTAAAGGGCAGATTATCTGATCCTCTGCCAGACTCAGTACAGAAATAAATACGTATTAAGGTTTGGTTTTTCTGCACCCAAATTCCTCCATGACAACAGGAGCGACGCCGCTGGTAGTCGAGCATGTGTTTTTTTACAGCTATATCAACAAAAACTTAAATAAAACCAAAATATTGTATTCAAATGAGACATAAGACAATGAAAGGAAGTTGATAAATTTTAAAGGACCTCTGATGATGATAATGTTAGATATAAGGCCACACATGGATTATGCGGTTCAATTCTGGTGTCCTTATTATAGAATGGACATAGATTCTTTGGAGAGAGTACAAAGAAGAATGACAAAAATGATCCATAATATTAGAAACCTTCCATATGAAGAAAGACTGAAAAGCTTAGGCTTGCATTTATTAGAAAGGCGTAGAGTTAGGGGAGATATGATAGAGGTGTTCAAGTGGGAAGTGGGATTAACAAGGGTAAAATGGAAGATGTTCTGAAGCTCAGTAATAACGAAATAACTAGAACAAATGGCTTTAAATTAGATAAATTCCGATTCAGAAAGGATATAGGCAAGCACTGGTTTGGTAATAGAGTTGTGGATATGTGGAATAGGCTACCGAGTGCTATAGTAGGATCGGGGACGCTAGGGAGCTTCAAGACGAAGTTGGATAGGCACATGGAAGTGCTGGGATGGGTGTGAAAGAGATCTGCCCTGTATGGGCCAGTCGGCCTCCTGCAGTATCCCACTTTCTTATGTTCTTATGTTCTTAAGACCACCAAAACTCATGCATATTGTACATATATGTTTCAGGTAAGACGGTAAACATTAAAGGCTAAGAGTAAGAATATGTGCAAGAGGAGGAGGAGGAGGAGAATTAATCAGATGGAGTTAAAACGAAACTTTACGAAAAAAAAAGAAAATAAATCAAACACCCTCCCAGCGGCAGTGATGTGTGGTGAAGGTGAGAGCTCGGGAGTCTTTCTCCACACACAGTACAGTACATCAGTTGAGGTAATAAGTACAGTACGACACAACAGTCAATAAGCATTAGTAGACATGTGGCGTCCCCCCCTCAACTCAGAGCACCTTCACCTTCGCTAGCTTGGAGGTGTTCACTATCACAATTATATAAATCTTCACACCTCGCAGCTAACCCCAAGACAAAATATAAATCCCATTTGGTAATATCGTAATTGGAAGCTGTCTTGTTGTCAATATCACAAGACTGGGAACGATTCCAACTCAATTTTCTTAAATCCCAGACGCCACAATATGTGAGTGAGGGATTACTGGGAGGTGTGTGGGCGACGCTCACGGCCATTCTTTAATATAACAAATGACACTGACAATATATATTGTTTCATGATATATTAAGCTTATGATACAGGTGCGAGAATGAAAGTATGTATATGTGTATGCCTCACTACTGTGTCCCAGTATGTTGATGTCTCACCACGTAGGTTTCTCACACTGCCGCTCTTAATAAAGCCATCTATCGCTGTATGTCTTCTGGCGACTTTTGTATATTTTTGGTTACCGACTTTTTCTCTGCCTCGTCGTGTTTGTCTGCAAAACCTCAGTATTTGTTCCAACTTCCATCTATAGTCATAACAGCATCAACCAACCATCTCACCCTCCATCTCTTCCACTCTCCTTCCTTTATTCCTCTCCTCTCACTTCTTTCTCTCACTTTTCTTTACTCTCCCTCACTCTCCTAGAAAAATTTCAATATCTGAAGTGGGCGAGGGAGAGAGCAGGAGGGCCCAGGATATTGACACTTTCCTCTCTTCTCCCTGCCTCCTCTCCTTCCTTTCCTTACTCCCTTACTCTTCCCCAGGTGAGGGAGGGAACGAGCACGAGGGTGTGGGATACCTTCCTGAATCCCTCCCTCCCTCCCTCCCTCCCCCCTTCCCTCTTCTTTAATTCTCCCTTTCTCTCTCATCCACTAAAACTCTTCCAGACTCTCCCTCTCTTTCGTTCCCTCACTCCTAAACTATCCCTCATTCTCCCTCCTCTTCACATTGTCTCTGACCTACCTAGCTCTTCCTTACTCTCCCTCCTCGCACTCCATTATTCTCCCTCACTCTGCCAAGGCGTGGTCAGTATTGGTGGTGGGTGAGGCAGGGAGCATAAGGGTCTCTGGGATATTTTCCTTCATGTTAACAGGGCGGGAGTCAGCAGCTGCCCCACCAATATTGATCACCTCAATTAGATTCCCTGATTTTTGCCGCACTCAAGGCCAGGGGGAAGGAGCCCGGGGGTGGGGGTGGAGGGAGTAGAGGGGGAGGCGGGTGGGGGGTCAGGTTACGAGATATTCCTCAGACTAATTGTTGTGAAGACTTGATAAAGACACCATGATCAACTTGCTAAGGACACAGACATGACCCCGACTTAAACTCTCAAGTTATAAGTCAACGTTTAAATCACAAAATGAACTTCCCTGATTAAAATTTAGGTTAGGTTAGGTTAGGTCAGGTTAGAGGTTAAACTCCCTTAACTCATAGAATAATCTTAAGCCCGAGATTAACGTCGAAGGATATAAGTTACTTTCACAGGTCACATATTAACTACTCATGACACGGGTCTAACTTCCGGTCACAACTTGACTTACTAGGTTATAGACTAACTTCACTGGTAGAGCTGTGACCCCTAAGTCTTAAGTCTCAGTCACCGGTGCCTCCATAAGGTCAGTTATAATATAGGTGTGGAATCATCGGTCCACTATCTCGTCTTTACATTAACTAGACCTAACCCTTAACCTGACTGTAAACTCCGGCATGGAAATAGAGTTTGACGCTGTTGTTGACACCAATCCTGGCTTGGACGTGACTAACGCGAGCACCAATTGAGATGCGACGCTGACGCTTGACACTAACTAGGACGTCGATTTCGATGATGTAAAACTTCTTATAATAGTTTGAGTTTTCTTATCGGTTATTTAACAAAGCTACACATCAGGACAACTATTGTAATCGTGCTAGATGTCGAGAGTTAAGATGTTACAACTGTTGAAGCACCAACAGGCTTAATATCTGTATCAAGAGTGTTAGTGGGCAGCAAGCTACGGCAATAATCGTTTAAATTGGGTCGTTTTGAGTGTCTCTCCACTGTACCAGCACCAAGAGATAACATTACTGAGGACCTATCTTTACGTACTGCATTATCTGATATGTAATGACAAGTAGGCTCCACCCTAGCGCTCCACCGAAGGACGTGACACACACATCTAAATATAACTCCTGTGGTCTTAAAGGAAGCCTCACTGTCCTCCCACATCGCCATAGTAAATTATTAGACAATAAAATTCCATTGTGGGCAAACTGTGGTACAATAAGAAGGGATTATTTCTGAACGCAGCAGAAACTATTGTATCACTTCCTTTGGTACGGTTGCCAAGTTGCCGCGGCCATGGTTAGGGTCCTGCTGATGTTGTCCTTATACTGGCATCGTCCTTCTGTCGCCATGGTCCCTTGTATTGTTGCCACAGTCCTTCAGTTGCTTTGATTCTCCTGTTGAGTTTAGTTTAACGCCATTTGAAGTTAGTTTAATGCCATTTAAAGTTAGTTTAATGTCATTTTAAGCGCCTTTAACCCTATTTGAAGCGCGGTTAACCCCATTTGAAGTGGGTTTAACGCCATTTGAGGTGCGTTTAACGATATTTGAAGCGCATTTAACACCATCTGAAGCGCGTTTAACGCTATTTGAAGCAATTAACGCCATTTGAAGTAAGTTTAACGCCATTTGAAGTTAGTTGAATGTGATTTGAAGTTAGCTTAACGATATTTGAAGCGTGTTTAACGCCATTTGAAGCACGTTTAAAGCCATTTGTAGCTCGGTTAACACCATTTGAAGCGAGTTTAATGCCATCTGAAGTACGTTTAATGCCATCTGAAGCGCGTTTAACACCATTTGAAGGGCGTTTAATGCCATTTGAAGCGTGTTTAACGCCATTTAAAGGGCGTTTAAACCCATTTGTAGTGCGGCTAACCTCATTTGAAGCCCGTTTAGGCCATTTGAAGTGCGTTTAACATCATTTGAAGTTTGTTTATTGCTCTCTGAAGCACATTCAAAGACATTTGAAGCGCATTTAACGCCATTCGGACCGTGTTTAATGCCATTTGAAGCTCGTTTACCGCCATTTGTAGCCTGTTTAACCCCATTTGGAGCCTGGTTAATCACATTAGAAGCGAGTTTAAGGCCATTAGAAGTTGATTTAACTCCATTTGAGCATGTTTAACGCCATTTGAAGTTAGTTTAATGCCATTTGAAGTAAGTTTAATGTTGTTTGAAATTAGTTTAATACCATTTAATGTTAGTTTAACGCCATTTAAGTTAGTTCAACTATTTAAAGATAGTTAAACGTCATTGAAAGTTCGTTATATGCCAATTAAAGTTAGTTTAACACTATTTGAATTTAGTTTAATGCCATTTGAAGTTAGTTTAATGCCATTTAAAGTTAGTTTAATGCCATTTAAAGTTAGTTTAACGCCATAAAAGGTGAGTTTAATGCCATTTAAAGTTAGTTGAACTCCATTTAATGGTAGTTGAACTCCATTTAAAGTTAGATGAACACCATTTAAAGTTAGTTTAACGTCATTTGAATTTAGTTTAACCCCATTTGAAGTGCGTTTAACGCCATTTAAAGTTAGATTAACGCAATTTAAAGTTAGTTTAATGCCATTTGAAATTAGTTTAACGCCATGTAAAGTTAGTTTAACGAAATCTAACGTGCATATAACGCCATTTAAGGTTGGTTTAACGCCATTTGAAGTTTGCTTAACGCCATTTGAAGCACGTTTAACGCCATTTAAAGTTAGTTTAACGCCATTTGAAGTTAGTTGAACGTCATTTAAAGTGAGCTAAATGCCATTTGAACTTAGTTTAGCGCCATTTGAAGCGCGTTTAACGCCATTGAAAACTAGTTTAATGCCATTTGAAGCGCGTTTATACGCCATTTACAGTTACTTTAACGCCATTTAAAGTTTGCTTAACGCCATTTGAAGCACGTTTAACGCCATTTAAAGTTAGTTTAACGCCATTTGAAGTTAGTTGAACGTCATTTAAAGTGAGCTAAATGCCATTTGAACTTAGTTTAGCGCCATTTGAAGCGCGTTTAACGCCATTGAAAACTAGTTTAATGCCATTTGAAGCGCGTTTATACGCCATTTACAGTTACTTTAACGCCATTTAAAGTTTGCTTAACGCCATTTGAAGCACGTTTAACGCCATTTAAAGTTAGTTTAACGCCATTTAAAGTTAGTTTAACGCCATTTGAAGTTAGTTGAACGCCATTTAAAGTGAGCTAAATGCCATTTGAACTTAGTTTAGCGCCATTTGAAGCGCGTTTAATGCCATTTAAAGTTAGTTTAGCGCCATTTGAAGCGCGTTTAATGCCATTTAAAGTTAGTTTAACGCCATTTAAAGTTTGCTTAACGCCATTTGAAGCACGTTTAAAGCCATTTAAAGTTAGTTTAACGCCATTTAAAGCAAGTTGAACGCCATTTAAAGTTAGTTTAATGCTATTTAAAGTTAGTTTAACGCCATTTAAAGTTAGTTTAACGTCAATTATAGAGCATATAACGCCATTTAAAGTTAGTTTAATACCATTTGAAGTTAGTTTAACGACATTTAAAGTTAGTTTAACGTTATTTAAAGTTAGTTTAATGCCATTTAAAGTTAGTTTAACGCCATTTAAAGGTAGTTTAATGCTATTTAAAGTTAGTTTAACGCCATTTAAAGTTAGTTGAACGCCATTTAAAGGTAGTTTAATGCTATTTAAAGTTAGTTTAACGCCATTTAAAGGTAGTTTAATGCTATTTAAAGTTAGTTTAACGCCATTTAAAGTTATTTTAGCACCATTTAAAGTTTGTTTAACGCCATATGAAGCGCGTTTAATATCACTTGAAGTTAGTTTAACGACATTTGAAGTTAGGTTAATGCCAATTAAAGTTTTTTTTTTTTTTTCACGGGAATTAGCC